>CANXYI010722006.1:2500-22621 GCA_948208565.1 Hura crepitans
TAAAATAGCTCACTGAGCGATGATTGATGCAGCCCCCACCTCTGAAAGCTGAAGGAAGGCAGTGCCCTCGATTGTTTTGTTCCAGAGAGAAGAATCATGGCGCCCCAGAACCGTGACATCCAGCAGCAGCATCCCCTTGCGTGCGAGAGACTTCTATGCCAGCCGTTATTCCCGGCTCTGTTATGAAAGAAAGCGGCAGACTAATCTTACAGGTGTTCCAGGGATTTAAAGAGATTAATTAGGGTTCTCCTTTCTCTCCTCCACCCATCCGCGGAGGGTTTCAGTATTCATCTCCGCAGATATTTCCAGATCGCGAGACATAATCTTCTCTACTCCAGTGTCGTAGATTTATGCCATTTCCGGAAAGTGAACGGACAGCCGCCCCTTCCCCTTCTCACAATGTTCCCGAACTTGCTCAAAAAAATGGGATCGGCGTGGGGAACTTCCGCCGGTTCTGGAGCCAGCGGATTCTGAATGACCTCCCTCTCACGGTTAAAAAGTGGTTAACCATCTCGAAAAAATCCATATCGTCCATCCGAAAAACGTGTCTCAACTACAGCCAACTCCCCTCTTTCCCTGTTGAAAAACCAACCCTACTCAATTTGTTCTAGAAATGCTAACCAAGTGACACACTGGGGCCATGGGTCATGAAAGAGGTTGACCCCCATCCCCCTTCACTATGTATGGCCAATGAACTCCTCGCTTTAGTCCGTTCTTTTCCTTCTTTGGGCTCGGGTCGATAGTAGCCGTGGTAGTAATGTCCCCGAGCCCGGCTACCGACCCGAGGCGCCGATCGGGAAAGTCATAAAGGGACGTTAAACGTAATTCTAGAAGAGCGTTACCACAACAAAAAAAATCCGAGTCTTGGAAGTTCAAGTGAAAGTTTATTAGACTAGTCCCACTAAGATGGTGGGGAAACTTACTTCCGAGAGAGCAGCGTTCGCCTCGGTAATTACCTAACGAGAGAGAGCCGATGCCAAAGTCGCCCTTTACGCGAGGGAACGCCAGACAGACTTACCTCTCTGCTAACTACGTTTTATATAGACTGGAAGCTAGAGAGATACTATACTAAGGTATAGTGCCGCTACCATACCAGAGAAGGCTGTTTCATGCTAGGCGTCCAGACCTACTACGCCCGAGCCGCATCCCCGGCACACTTGCTATATCCACTAATGCTTCATCCCACTTCATCCTACCAACTATACCTGATATAAAGCCGTTCTATAAAGACAACAAGAAAGCAAGAAAACGATAGCGATCGGTTCGGGAGCGTCACGGCGGGGGGTGGGAGAAGTCTTTCAAGGACCCGGCTTCGTGGACGAGAAAGAATAGAATAGAATCAAGGGCATGCCCGACCCGAGCTACTAGGGCAGGGCCAGAGGAGAGGAACTATTTCAAGCAAGGATGCAAAGAGTTCTCCAAGTCCCTTAGCGAGAAAGCTTCTTATTGGTATAAGAACCCGGGAAGGAATGATTGGATTATTGTAAGATTTAATATAAAAAAAAAATAAGACTTAAGACTTTTGTTCTATTACTAATGGAATCGATTCAGCTAAGCAAAGAAAATAACATAGTCGCCGTGGGTCGCGTCGCCTCTTCTTCAAATGCTTTACCTCGTAAGACATATATCACTTATGAAGTAGCTTCGATCCACCCATCAGGGAAAGATCTCTCTTTTATAGGTTCAAAACGTACTCTTTTATCTAATAAAATACATCCGGAACTCTTACTTTATTTTCCTTAGGATGGAAAGAGGAATTAAATTGACTTCATCTCAACTTGACCTCTTAGTTGCTCCTGAGAGAAGACCGACGAACTCGAACTAAAGGCTTAGCCCGGGAACTGCTTCTTTTCGCTTACCTACACCGCCCTTTTATTAGATTATATAGATATAGTCCCACTCTTCCTACTCAATTGATCAAGTAGTTCGTTCTATCTTCGTATGATCTAAGGCCTTATTTCTTATTTCCCTGTAGTGCGTGTTCATCGAGATGCGAGATTGGATTGATTGACAAAAGCGCTTGGCCGGGACATACAATAGAGGAGAGCTTTCTGTGCCACGAGAGTTTGCCCTTATTAGGCGCTTTCAGTAAAGTAAAAAAGTGAACCTCTTATAAGAAAGGAAAGAACAAGACCAAGGAATCCGTCCCAGAGCCCTCGTCGAGTCAAGTTTCTCCTCCTAGACTAAAGTCCGTGGGGCACAAACCCAAGAAAAAGGTATCTCCTTTTCGGTCTTTCGTTGTTTAACTCACTTTTTCCGCGGCCAACTAATGAGTTGTTTTTCTATTTTTTAGACAAAAGTGCTAAACCCCCAAAGTCCGAAATGTCTTCAGTTAGGAGAACCCGAGCTACCTCGAAGCGCACAGCTGCATAAACTGCCTCTGCTTTGATTAAAAAAAGGAAAGAATTTGAAGGCAAACCCACTGGCGAAGCGAAGCGTCTGAGCCTCTGGGGGTAAGTGAGGGAGAAAGTGAGCTGGCTGAAGCTGAACCATAGCCTACTGAGAAGGGAAAGTCAAACCCTGAGACTGAGCAATCTGGAGCTACTGGGCTAAATTCCCCAAGCTCTCAAGAAGAACGTTCAGAGGAATGAATTCTTACCCTTGCTGTGCTGAGCTTGCTTGGCCACTTAAGGTTTCGCATCGAGATAGAAGAGGTTCGGATTGAATGAATCTACTTTTCCCTGGCTTCGTTCATTCAAAAAGAATGGAATCCGGATCCGTAAGTGACTTCGATAGGGCTAGCGGGACATGACACCAGAGCCAAAGCAGAGAAGGAGATCATTCAGTAGTGATGAGATTGAATGACTCTGATCAAAGGCATTCCCTGACCTACCCGACTTGAGTTGGGAAACTGGCAATTAGTTCCAACTATTCCTTTCAAGGTTGGTTTCGGGCAATGAACGGGTCAGACTCTACTCTTCCCGGTACGGCCGATTGAAAAGGGAAGTCCTCATATGAGCTATCAGGCTCGAGCATAGCAATAGCATCGGGAGTGGAGCTGATTAACCTGACCCGAGGCTTACCGAACGAACTACCTTCTTTGGCCTAACTCACTTTAGAGAGAGAAGGCCGCTCAAGCAGAATCCGAATCCGACTTTCGCTAAACAAGAGCTCTTTACTGCTAAGCTGATCACAACTTCACATTCAACAACAGCAAAAAGACGACTGACGACCGCTGAACGCTTTGAACATTCTCCTTTCTCGGGTTCCGGTTCTAGGGTTCGAGAGAGAATTCTTACTATAATATAAGGAAGGGAAGAAGGTAATCCAATCAGTAGAATGCTGCTTTCCGTACTATCGCTTGTTCACATTCAAGCATGAGTGAGTTCAGAGTCGGCAAGGGGAATCAGAGAAAGGGCAGTTTAGTCAACAATCATGACCATGGGAACATTTGTTCGCTTTCTAGGTACCCCGGATCTACTAGTCATCGCCTTTGAGCTGGGAAAAGCCTCAACGGCCTGGAGTAGGCTATTCCTGATTCAGTAAAGGAAAGAAGCCTTGATCCCAAGACTAGCTGCGGATTGGATTCTTCCTTTTATCCGGACTGAAAGCTTTCTTCGCTGCATGAGAGCAAGTAAGCAGGTATATGTTTAGTGGGCAGGAATAATGCTAAACAGAAAGAGGTGCGTCTAGCCTTAACCCGAAGGCCAGTTAAGAGAGTCATTCTTCTTCAGTATCCCATCTGTCTATTAGTGAAAGCTCCATCCCAACTGTATAGAGATATAGTTCCCCTTTTCCATCCGCCTAAGAAAGGAAACCTATTAGTCTCTTCTCGCATTGAAAGGTCGCCAACCTGGGCGAAAAGATACGCGGCAAGGAAAGCAAAGGGAAAAGAATGGTCAATTCCTTTCCTTCCTTAAGCATCTACTGATCAATAACTGAATCTTAAAAAGCGAAGGGATTCACTTTTGAATTTGAAAAAGTAAGATCGGATTGAAGCCTACCGGTCGCTTACTACTTACTAATAGAATAGAGATCTTCATTTACTAATAGAATAGTCCTCGAATCAAAACAAAAAAAGGGTGAAAGAAAGAAAAAGTCTTGAAAAGAAGAACCACTTCATTTACGAAATCTCATATAAGAGATAGAGAAAAAGATTTCTACTCTTTCTCTTTTCTCGTTTACATAAAAGCTAGGGCCTTACCTTCTTCATTCATGACCGAGTAAGATGCTGGAAATAGACTTCGCCGAATCCCTTTTCATTACATCCAACCTTTGCTACTTCTGCTACCGTAGCCCTTGCTGATTGACTTGATTGGCCCCCTTCCACTTCCCCCATTTTCAACTCGCTTGCCCCGGCTCAAAGAACTCTCTTGAGGAAGTGACTTCGCTCACTGAAGACCAAGCAGCCATTCTGGATGAAAGGACACAAGCCTGCTATTCACTCGCCTTCAAGTTTCAAGTCGGATCTTGCCGGTTACACCCTTTCTTGCTTGCCATTTACCATTCTCCGGGTATTGATTCTTTAAGGCCAGGGGCTGGGTATGATTAAGATGTTGCTTCTTTATTAAGAAAGAGATTTCCCGGTGTGAATTTCTCCCCTACTGATCAGACTCCAAGAGCGACAACTGTGCTTAGGCCTACAACGTTTAGCCGTGAACCAGAGCTAATGATTGGAGATCTTCTACCTAGATAGTACACTGCTTCCCCAGACCAAGAGCTAGCCACAAGAGCTTTACCAGACTAATTCCGTCTACTGAGACCTAGATTATAGAGACTCTACTTAAAGAACGTATCGCCATGAGCCTGCCCCTACGAAAGAATTGAATCAGTAACTGCCTTCGCTACCTGGCTGGCAAGAAGCAAAAAGATTCCCAGCTAATCAGTGAGTAGTGGTCAAAGAGAGCGCGGAGTGGGAAATAGGAAAAGTTTCACCTTATTCAAGAATCATTCTCCTAGTCAATTCGTTAGCTAATTCATCCTAGCCTTGAGCTTGCTTTATGATAGAGATAGTGACTTTGAAAGAGCTCCTTCCTATCGTCTAGGATTCTTCTAGGAATAGATCACTTGCTTGCATAGTCCCTCCAAGTGGTTGAAAGCTATCAATCTGGCTTCTGCGAAGAGAATGATGTCGTTAGCAAAAAAGCAATGAAAAAACCTCTGGGTGACCCTTGAGTGAATTAGGAGTTTCGGGTTCTTTCTACGCTGGCGAACATCTCATGCATCTTTAGAACCATGGAACTACCATCTAATAGGGGCTTACCGTGATGTGATCTCTGTCTAGAGAATTAGGTAACGAAGGAGATGATCGGTCATATCAAGGACGCGAAATTGCCGAGTCAGGCATGGGCAATCTTGTTAAATCGCCTGATTTGAGTCTTAATGTCCATCCGGACCCCATCCCCCACAGTGGATTTTTTTGCCCTTTACTTTAGAGCGAAACATTTTATTAATGAAGTGATTGAGCATTTCACTAGCACCTTCATGATTGCATATAGAAGAAGACTTTTTACCAGGATTCTGGAACCATTCCTTGATTGATTGAAAATCACGAGTCGAATTTCTCTCTACCTATTCGACTATCAAGCTCTTGACACCCTGTCTAGCCTACCGCCCTCCTCCTCTTTTGGTCGCTTCGCTTTCCTCTCTCTCCTTTCAGTCGAGCGCCCCGGAAAAACAAAGATTTCAGTCTAAACCAAACCATAAGGTGAGGCACTCTTTCTCTTATCTTATCTTATATAGGCTGTTTGGCCTTTAAATAATCCCATTCGAGACATCTTCTTTTGTGCGTGCGTGGCCTTGATCGGATAATTGCTGCTTAAAGAAGCAGTGAACTTCCTTCCTTCGACAGTCGGAAAGTCTCTTAGGCGGTCTGAGGATACCAGCTTCGCGGGACCGCAGTCCAACTCAAGGCTAAGCTTTACGGTCCTGCCGCTTTATCGATCAACTAACAGAACTCTTGAAGACAGGGAAAGGGACTGATTCACAAAGCGGAATTCCAAGTCAATGTGTTAAAACTAAGGAGAGAGGCCAAAGTATAAGAACTAGATTCTACTATAAAAACAAGGTTCTTAACCTTGTCAAAGCATGGGAGAGGATGAGAGCAATTACTGACGAGAACGGCTTTACTTATGCTGTTGTCAATCTTTCTTTTCTTATGCAATTAGGATCCTCAGAATGAAATGGAATTCGAAGAAGAAGAATGATGGTAGGAATAGAGAGCTAAGCATGAAATGCCAAGCATGCCATATCGGTCTGAGAAGTATGACCTTAGAATACGATATTAGAATAAGCATGAAATGCTAAGGGAAAATCGAGTTTCAAACCATTTCAATCTCAATGATGTCAGTTTCTTTCTCATGAGCTAAGAATACATTTTCCATCGAAGTTCAGTCCAATAGAGAAAGACCATGGTGGTACGCCTCTCGAGTGGTCCCTAAGAGCTCTGAGGACAGTAGCTCTGTCTCTAACCAAAGTTTCCTTTATTTCAACCCTTGCCTTCTTAAGCTTTGGACTTCCACCTTCAGCTAACCCGTGGGACCTTCGGTCTAGTGGGGACCTATCCCCTCCTTCGGCTTCTTCTTAGCCTGGTCCCTTCGAGAATAGAATAGAAGAGGTAGCTTTAAAATAAAAGAAAAAGCGGTGAGGCTATAAGATCTTTCTTATTGAATTTATTTTCCTTTCACTCACTCTGGTGTATTAAACCAGCAAATGACTAGGGAAAAGATGCTTTTACATGCTGGGTTCTTACCTTCTCGGGAGCCTAAACTCTGGTTTTGAAGCTGAAAGATCGGCTTTTAATCCAATAACTGCAAGTGGTTGATGGTCGACAGGAGGTACCTCGACAAGATGAGATCTTGATCCTTCCCAGTCGGCTATTCAGTCTGGTATGGGGGGGAAAACTAAAGGGTATTCGGGGCGAGTTTCATTTTTCAATTCAATTAGGACAATTAATGGATTACAAAGTATCCATTGCTGGGAATTCAAATTGAATCTCCTTCCATACTTCACAAGCAGCCGCTAGTTCAGGACTCCATTTGCTGGCCTCACATCCCTCATTACGAGCTTCTGGAGCTACTCGATTAGCGACGGCACCGGGTGCCCTAAACTTCCTCCACCGAATTCTAGTACGGAATCATCTCGGTCAGAGCGGGCATATGCCAAAGGTGAATACCCGGAAGCTGCGGGTAGAAGACAAGGTCTAAAAACTTTCAGCGGGGAGCAGCAACAGCGCTTGAAAGAGAGAGGGAAAAGAAAACTGAAACTTCCCCATGCTCCAGCATGGAAAGGATTTCAAATTAAGAGCAAACAATTTCCATCTCCATTTCATTTTCCCTTAATTATCAGCCCAGAAAGAGTAGTAGGCCTAGGCTTAACATACGCGCTAAAATCCCCTTGTCTAAATGGAAGGTCCTTAATCGTAACGTATATTGAAATCGATAGAGTTGCAAAAACCCCGTATTTTTCGTTGCAAGCACTTTTCCTTTCCAAAACTGTCAAATAATTGTCCAAGTTTACGTTTTCTCGGGATTTTTCCTTGCAACTTTCTTTCCCAACATACCTTTAAGCACGAGGACAGGAAAGAGTGACCTTGAAGAAGGGGTCAAAATCTTCCCAATCAAATCCATGCCATCCCCGAAATGGCCAAGGCTTGACTATGGGATTCAGAGGTATAGCTGATCCTGGATCGGTCCATCCTTGTCTTTTGACATGCCTGACATCCTTTTGCCTATTCCATGCAATCAGCTAGGAAAATTCAATCGGCCAGTAATACGAATGCCTGTGAATCAGCCATATCATCGGCTTGATGCCTACCACATATACCAGAATGTGCTTCGGCCATGATTACCCCTGCCTCCTCCTTACTTGGTTCAGATATAGATCCTATTTAGCTATAAGCGCTGGCATTGGAATTCACCTATTATAGACTCGTTGTGATATTGCTATTAAGGAAATAAATCTTCTTTTCAAGGAGTGGGGGCTTTGGTAAAAGATTGAGTCTAAGAGGTCTTTATTCAGTTGCCACGTATGGGGCTTACCGCCCTACAGCTTCACCAAAGAAAATCGAAGATTTCTAGCAGGAATAGAGAGACCTGACAAAATGTCAATGCCCTTCTTCCCGGGCTGGGTAACGAAGCGAAAAAAGAAAGTGAAAAGAAAGTCTTTGACATTGACCCCTCGTACGTCTATTTCTTGAAATGCTCTGTCAGGGCAGGGGCTTTTTCTCGGTTTGGAGAAGGAGTTAGTTCGCTAGGGCGATCAGTGAGACTTGGTAGGTATGGAAGCCGTAGGGCTCTTTCTCAAGCGAGTTCTTCTTCCTATTGAAGAATCTCAGATGCCTGTAAAAGCTCTTGTTCATTGTCTCTTGCTGAGCACTCGTTGAGAGCGGCATAAAGCCTTTGTCCTTGATCTGATCGCTACCTTAGCCCCCTAAAGGGGTCTTTTTAGAGCAGTCAAAGAAAGTTCGTTCTTAAAATAAGATAATCCCACCCCTTCACTCAAGCAGCACTCAAACGAAGTCCTATTGTCTCCCCCGCGCCAGCCTGAGGTAGTCATCCCCATAGAAAGTTCCCTCGAATGTAAAAGGATTGGGATTCCTATGATCGAATACCTGCAGTGGCTTAATTCCTTTACATCTCCTATGTTGAGGAATCGGTTACCTACTTTTGAGGAAAGGATCCGGTCTTGACCTTCAAACTCGAAAGCAGCAGGCAAAAGCCACAGCTTCAGCTTGTTTTGTTCCAGGCGAGTGTGCTCTTTTCGAAGAGGTAGGTAAGGTCGGTCTGGTCTCTCCTGTGGAGATCTCAGGCTTGTCCTTGTCTATGGTGAAAGGGCAGAAGCGAGCTTTCTTCGTATGATGAAGACGAGGATGAAGTATTTGATGCTGTCGGGAAAAAAAGTAGGCCTTTAAAAAAAGAGGATTTCGACTCCGCCGGAAGGAAGTAGTTTTGCACCTACCGGAATAAGGTAAACCTCAGTTTGGAGACTATGGCTGATATCATACAAGCCTTGCCCGTAATGCCGTTCCTCCAGCATTTCGCTTAGACGCTCCGCCTGATAGCCCCCAGGAACCTTGGTGCCTAGGTCCCTTAAGAGTTCCTGTATTTTTTCTGCGATTAGCCTTTGGTTTTCTATAAGCTGGCGAAAAGCTTCTAAAGGTGCTTGGTCCACGGGCTTTCCCAAGACTGAACCAGCAGTAATCTACTCATTGAAAAGATGATCTGAGCACTTCTATGCGTATCAGCCAACAAGGGGTTGACCCCGAAGACCGAACAGAAATCGACTAAGCAAAGGCTAAAAGAAAAGCGGGAAGCTAAGCGGATCAATTTCTAATAAAAGCTTTAGTCCGGGCTGATGCAAGAGAAAGGAATGGAATCTTGAAAGTCTTGTTCTGCTGATCTCTTATCATGCGAAATGAAAGATTTCGCTTTGTTTGGCCGCCCGCAAATAAGCTTGTTTTACTGCCTTAGATGATACAAAGTCCATTGTAGTCCTTTATCGACGGTTTTTCCTTATCTATTTTTTATCGATGTCTTCGATCCTTTCTAAACTCTTATTCGAGGAAGCATCGATAAATGGAGTGTAAGCAGATCAATTTATCCAGTTTAGTAGTCACCCGCGCTATTCTATGATCTTCTTTTCTGCTCTTTTCCCGTGCCTTTTCACATGTCTCACGAACAATAACTAACTTCCAAGAGGCAGATTTAGACAACCAGCCTACCCTCCTACATTCTTTGCAGAACCAACTAATGGAATAGGAGAAGCGGGGACTTTTGTGCCAAATGTTAGAATTCCCCGGTAAAGGGCTTTGGAAGAAAAGAATTAGTATAAATCTTAAGTCCCAGCGGAGAAGTTCTCCGTTCCACAGCTGCTTGTGAGCAAGACTTGCCTGTCTGATCACCTTATTTATGAGAGAATCAATGAGAGTAGCGGATAGGTAGGCGGCTCAGAAAAGGCATTTCCCCAGCTTTATGGGTGCTCCAACTGATGGTTCTCCCCACCTCTTTGAAGCAGAAAGGCTAATCGCTGTTCGCGGTTCCCTCAACTTCAAACTCAAAGGGAAATTGATGAGCTAT
The DNA here is from genome assembly GCA_948208565.1 of Hura crepitans. Classification (NCBI taxonomy): domain Eukaryota; kingdom Viridiplantae; phylum Streptophyta; class Magnoliopsida; order Malpighiales; family Euphorbiaceae; genus Hura; species Hura crepitans. The sequence continues at coordinate 12,517 of CANXYI010722006.1, forward strand.
TTGAAGGAATCTTTCGCTAAGAAGTGACCCTACCGAGAGAAGGGTTTAGCTTTCCGTTAAGGCTTGCTTGTTACCTTACGACTTCACTCCAGTGAGTGACTTTTTCGCAATGTAATAAGTGATTCTTCGTCGCTTGCCTTACCAATGGGTACTAGCGTCTCAACGCCCCTGAATCTGCCGAGCCCTTTTTCCATGGGATAGGCTAACTTCCCAAACGGCTGAAAACCGCTTTAAATTAATTAAACTAAACCCCTCAAAAGAAGATTCGTTTCGCCTCTTTCTGTGAGAAACTTTGCCCTTTCCGCTGCTTCACTTATTGGTTAAGCACTCTAACTCATGGTCACAGACGGGCATGCGTTTAGTCCTTCTTGCTTTGATGAGTGAGTGGCAATGGCAGTATCTTGCTTGATTGATCCTCCGCTTCTGTTGACTGAAGCCCTCACCGATCCGATGATCGAGTGCTTGAACTCTTGTGCTCTTGGCTAGAGCTACCACACCAAACTCCGCGAGTGGAATGTCAAAACATAGGGTTTTCAGCACATCTCTTATATTCACCTAGAGTGAAATAAAGTCAAACTCTTCGTAACTAAGAGTAACTAGTCTCCCTATCGCCAGCCAGAAAGATGAAAGTTTTTAAAGCATGGGTCAAAACTTGCAATCTAGGCCCGCTTTGTCTAGTGAATTATGAACGCATCGGCATACCGACCTGCCTAGCCTTCAGGTCCTATAAAAAAATGGAGCTTACCGAGCTGAGGGTTTATGGAATTGAGAAATAGATGTCCTACCAAGGCAGTATGGAATAGAATGAAGGGTTAGGGTTCTTGCGGGAAGAAGGACAAACCGGGCCCCTAGTGGTCCTTATCTTATCACGCCACACATGGAGACATCTCAAATAGGTAAATTGGTTTGGGAAGACGGGGGAAAAACATCCATCGTTTAGGTTTCTGAGTAGCTAAAGTTAAGATAGAATAGGTCATCACATATCACATCCTGGGGTTGAAGAATGAGCAGCTTTTAAAAGTTAATGGCAAGCAGGAAGGAGAGTAGTAACGTCGTATTATCCATCCGAAGCAGTAGCAGGCCAGGCACTGGTCTTTCTATCTTCTGGCAGTTCCCAGAAGGAATTTCCGAGCTTTTGAAATAATAGCTGTGGCACTCTCTTTCTTCCATAGAGAAGGAACTTATCCTTAGACTTTTGGAGCTTTGGCTTTGGTTTGGACCTGTACTAGTCCGAGAAGTGAGAGCACCAGGTTGGAAGATGCTGGTTCGAGAGGACCTGGAAAAATGCTAGTAAGAAGGAGGCTAGTTTGCTAGGTTGTAGATCTTCTCCCTTATTCTTTATAGAGGAATCCCCTAAATTCAAATAAGATCTTTCTCTGCGCCGTCAAAAGCCTAATTGAGACAAATCAGCTCTTACAGTTCTCCGGTCTTTGCTCTTGAAGATCCGCTCTTGAGAACCTCTATCTCTTTCTTCAAAGCCTCATTCGAAGCCTCTCAGTCTTACAGTATATTACCCGCAAGTTCATCTTCTTTGATAGGATATTAGTCAGCCTCAGCAATCCAAGTTCCAGCAGGTTCTCAAACTTCAGAGGTGGCCTTACCTTACTTCCTTTTTAAAGCAAACATGTGGACATAAAAAAGAATTTAATTGATAGAATAGAGGAAGATTAATGTCCAGCTTCTTCTATACCAGCCGATTCAATTGTTCAGCTACTTCGAAAAAACTGACTATTATGGCTATGTAAGGGGACCGGCTTCCCAGAGAGAGGTTAATGCCCTAGGATTGGATTCATCCCCATATGGAACTGGGTGAGGGATTCCCTGAAACCTGAGCAAGAACCTAAAAACCGATAACAAGCTAAAAGGCGCATCTCTCTAAGCCAAGATCGTCTGCTCCTCAGCAATTGATCCAAAAAGTGCCACAGCTCGTTCTTAGGCGAGCGAAGTGACCTAACCTGGTTCCTCCATCTATAAGGACCCTCTTCTGTCTATCTACGTAATTAAGTGCCAGAATCGAAGCCAATACGTGGACGCTTAAATGATTTGGTTCACGTCTTTCAATGCCTTAAGTTAGTTCTTACCCGAGTGACTGAATTCCATAGTTCATTCCTAAACCGGAAAGATCGTCCCAAACTAAAAGAGAGTCTACCAAACAAGGATCTTCCCAGCCTTCCACCAAAGCCACAACACTTCCTGTATCACCATCTCCGCTCACAGAGGGATAAGCGGACTAGCCGGCTGAAAGGCAAAGAGAAGAACTCCCTACTCAATTACAACTAACTAACCGCCTGGAAGGAATCGCTTTCCATGTTGGAATCCATCTAATACCCTGAAGAGGTATAGAGGTCAACGATGGAAGGTACCTAGGGAGGAGCGTCTTCCAAGATTCTCTAATATTATAGAAAGTTGATAAGAGAATTCTAATAATAAAGAGTCTTTGATAACTTAGAGTAATCAGGAGGTGATACCATGGGCTTGATTATATCAGCGCTCAACCGCTTCGCGAGTGGAATCACTCTTGAAAGCGTGAAGAACGACAGATATAACTGGACCAGAGTATCCGCTCTATCATCCTTAACTCGTATCATCTTACGATGATAAGAGGGGATTACCTTAGGATATCCATCCCGAGACAGCGCGACGAAGACAGGTAGTTGACCTGGCGGCCTAGGGACCAAGAGATTGCCCCGGTTTAGACCCGTCAATGGGCGATATTAGAGTGAGGCGCCTATACTATAGGGAGAGTTCACTTACGTAATATAAAAGTTTTTCGAACCAACCATTCCCCAATTGCAACTGTGCTTTAGACCAAGTCAATCATCCTTTGGCATCGGAGGGAGAAGGTATTCATCCTCTTGTTGAATCGACTCTTCACTTCACAGCGTATCATATTACTAAAAAGCACTCAAATACGTTGTATGTAAGGGCGAGAGGGTATCAAAGAGACAACCACTGTTTACTAGCAAACATTGAAAGCAGATACCCCTCTTTGAACTGAACGACGTAATAAAGGAACTAGCGGCCATCAAAACTGAACGAGATGAGGATCAAAGAAAATCGACCTAACTGTGATAAGCAAGGTGGTTCATTTTACCATCAATGCAGAAAGAGAACAGATGAAAGTTCGCCCAATGGAAGCGAGTGACTCAAGGTATGCCATCGCTCTTATCTCTTGACCTGAGACTAGGTTGGAAGAGTTCAGTGAGCGAGGAGAAGAGTCGGTAGCTGTTAAAAATAATCAATTCAATCAGCTCCAGAGCTAGGAGTTCTATGTCTAGGTTGAGGGTTGAGGAGAGTCCTTTTAGTTAATCTTAGCTGCTACCCTACTTATCCCAGCTCTAAAGGCAGCTACTGACTCGATAGCTAGTCTTCCATTAGCATTCTCAGGAATGAACCTGACCCTCTAGGAAACTCTTGCCACTCATCTGTGGAGTGAATAGCGGGAACGGGAACTCATTCTATCGACTGAACCGCCCCTAGGTTAAAGTATTAGTCACTCATTGATTGCAGAACCTACATATTGGCAAACATACTCTATTTGCAGGTCAGATGTCGCATTAACTAATTCTCCGAGGCTCACTTTTGTTGCACGGCCGTAGTAGCGTATTCGATTCACCCAACATGCCCTTGTCTCCGCTGCCCAAGTCTTGTCTTGAAGAGCCTCTAAAAAGGTCTTCTCTCTGTTGGACAACCTTCACGAGCCATGAAAGCTGAAGAGACCAGTCCTTCCTTCTTGCCCGATCCCTGATGGTCCCTGTTGAAGTCATTGATATTGATCGCAGCCATGTCCTTCTATAGAGTTGAATTAGCGCCCAATCTCTTGCTTTGATACGGCGATAGAATGGTTTGTGGTTAACACACTTTCTTGCCTTCCATCCTCCTCCCCGCTCTTACTGGCGCAGGAGCACTCTAATACGACAAAGAATTAACCTCGCCAAGTCAGACTCTGGTACTCTCTGCAATCCTTGTTACCGGCAAAAGCCACAGAAGTCAGACAGAATGAGGCAGAGGAAGCGAAAGAAGTTCCTTGGCAGTTCGGTCCGATCAGTCGGATTCATATGTATTATGGGCTATTTGCCTTGGTTTAGGGGCCAGATTCAGAGCAAATCACTAATGTCGAAACTCTCGCGGCAAAGCCTCGTGGTTGGGACTTCTTTCAATTTACCGAGTTGAGTAAGGATAAATTGCTTTTTCAGCCAGCTGACGTAGGGGAATAGAGCTTTTAAGCCAGTTACCGATATAAGTTTATTAAACAGCATTCTAGCAAGTTTACCTATTTTGAATAACGTAGGTCTCTACCGGCTATTACCGCATTGGGGGCATCCCCTTCTATTACCAAAACCTACTTGTGAAACAATTCAATTACCAGTTAAACTTATACACTATATTGCACTTCTGCCAAAGCAGAATCACGTGTGTACTTTGCTTTGGTGCTCAGCAATATCTTCCAGCAGACATCAATCTTCTTACTGAGAAAACAACGTTTAACTAATCATATGTCCTACGTCCTAATGATGACTAAAAAGGAATTCTTTCTCTATAAAAGATATGGAATCACGCAAAACAAGAGGCAGTCTTCTGCTAGAGTTTTCGAGGGCAAGGCGAATCCTTTCTTTAGGAATGGTCAAAAAATAAATAATTAATGAATTTTACCTTTCCAATTCCATGAGTATACCATGAAGTTACAAAGATTGTAAACCAAGGCGAAATAGTCTCGATTTCCTATCTATAAATAGAAAGTACTTTACAGTCGTCAGAGTTAAGGGTTAAGAGAGAGGGGGAAGAGTTGCTTTTAGGGTGAGAAAGGGTCATGAAGTCATTCAACAGGAGCAAAAGGTCAAGTCACATCGGCTTCAGACCTTAACCTTAGACGTACTTCCTCAAGATGAACCAGCTGTCTCTCGATTCTCCAATCCCGCTTCTATTCTAGCACTGACATCTAATTGAGTAGCGAGTTGAGCCCCTACTATGACTAAGAGAAGCTCATCGTCCAGGAGAAAGAAAGCACTCCACTATAAGTAGATGATCGTTCACCACTCTACTTCCCGTTTAGAGCATGAAAGGGTCCGGAATCATAGGATCGGAACGAGCTTTCTCTCCAATCCACTTGGCGAAAGACATCCCATCCCAGGGAAAAAGAAAGCAAGTCAGACTGAGTTCAATTAGTCCCGTCCTTCCTTCCGGGAATGGAGGGAGGTCTTAAATTCGATTCTTTCTCTCCTGTGGTCTAAATCCCAATAATTTTGGATCGCCTTTTGATGGCATGAGCTTGGCTTCTTCGGATGCTAATGTCGGAAATCCTCTTCCCGGATCATCGAAGGAAGTTCCCCATTTTCGATACGTGCCTGCTGTCGATAGGTAGCTCATCCCTTGCCTTGCTTGATAGTTCAAGGCGTAGGAGCAAGATGCAGGAAAGCCAGGTGCTAGCTAGGTGTGGTCTCCTGCCATTGGCTTAGCCTTAGCTCAACCCTTGCAATTGGTCAGCTACACACGTCGCTTTCATTTCCTCTTTTATATCCCCACGCGAATAGATTCCTTCCTTGCCCGCCTCAGAATATTCCTTCCTTTTCGACTGGCTTAAACTGGCAGGCATTATAAAATAGTAAACCCTCAACCTTATCTACCGAGTGATTGAATATCTGAGATGAGGGTTTAACACCTTTCTTCAGGCACCTCGCTTCCGCATCTACTTAGAACGAATCCCTTTGAAGCGTACCCCTCCTTCCTATACCTATAATAGGCTGGCTAGAACTCTCCCTGCCTTGCTTCTCTTCCATGGCGTGCGGAACTTGATGGCTAAAGGACGAATCTAACTGTACCCACTGATCTATCTCGTGCTTGACGTTCAGACTTGCGATTGAAAAACGAGGAAGAAATAAAACAATTATCATTGCCTCTCGCTTCCTTCCGGCACCCCTTCCCGCCTTAGAAGCTGGCAACCAATCTTTCTGGCTTCTAAGGTCCCTAGTTGATCTCGCTCGATACATAATACTATCGGGCACTCGCTTTCGAGCTTGTAAAGAACTATAACTGGGACTGATTCTTGCAACCAACCCACGATAAGAAACCCTACAAGTCCATCCCCTGACAGGCATACAACCTTTTTCTAAGAAACCTGGGGCTTTAGACACTTGATTGCTAACAAGACGCTTGCCTGACACTTACTTGATTCCCTGGCTTTCGAAAGAATCCTGCCTACTGGAACTGTGAAAGGAAAACCTTATGTCATCTTCCCTCTCTACCCCATTCTAAGGAAAGTCTTAAACGATATAATATATAGCTTGAATAGAGTAAAAAGAACGAGTGAAATACTTGGCTATAGAGCGAGCGTACTTAAAATATAGCCTAATAGCGAGTTTGAAAGCTACATGAAATGCAGCGAGAATCGGAAGTTGAAAGAAATTGAGTTGAAAATGGAAAAAGTGGAACCTGACAATTAGACGCTCTCCTTTAATTACAGGACCAGAACTATCGAAGAAGAACTGGCAAAGGGGCTAAGGTCGCTCGGTAGATAGGTTACGTAGCTCAACGAAAGCGATTCGGAGAAATGGGAACTAGACCTTTCCCTTGCTTATTAATAATTTAAGGCGGGTTAGGCGAGCTTACTTACTAATGACAGGGCCTAGTCTAGGCCGGCCGACTCACGGGCACAAGCTTACCACTTTATTAAACTTGATAGCTATCTTCCTGGCTTTACAGGTCCCCTCCCCACTGTGATATCTCGACCGGAAGACCTTAAATCGGGAACACAAGGTTTGGTCGAAGATGATTGAGTTGACTTTTCAATTGTATCAAAACCTTCCTATACTATAGTCTATACTTGATGAGGGATAATGAATCGTTGAAAGCAGGCTTTCCGAACATGGAAAAAGAGTAAATGAAGTGTAAGCCTACAGCCCTACTCGAAGCGAAGGCGTGATAACGTTATTTAGTGGTCAACACTAGCTTACTATATATAATAAAATAAGTGGCTATCGTAATCGCACCTGCCTTCCTGCCCTTTGACAGCTACCCTTGGACAGACCGGGTCTGACTTCTGTCCTTCCTCCAGCTCTGATTCAGTACCTATAGGAAAGTATAGCACTGGTACTTTTTTCGCCTTCGCTTCCTTTCAATCCAAGATTTTTAGTAAAGGCCCGGATAGTCAAGAATGGTCTGTAACCTATCATCTTGTGATGCACTATATTACCTAAAATCTTAATATCCTCACTGGATTGCGAACTTACTACTTATGATAATGAAACAACTCCTACTGCGAAAGACTACTGTTTTTAGCCCAGAAAAGAAAGCGAGTGCCAAAAAACATGAAATTGACCTGAAAGAAGGTCCCTAATGCCATAAGGAATTACTAGACAGAATGAGTAGTCTTTTTTATTTACAAATACAAGTTGTCGAGAAATACGGTGTTGAGAAAGAAGTGCCAGGATGCGTTAAGGCGCTTCATCATGAAGAGTCGTATTGCGCTTCCTTGTCTCGCTCAGTCTCACGAGTTGAAATTGAAGCTTCTCTCCCTGCCATGGAGAGGAGTTACAGTCGAGTCGCTAGCCAGGAAGCACTTTTCCACTGCCTAAGCTCCGAGCTCACCCAGCTCGATAGCTGACTAATTTCACCCACTTTTTCAAGTACTTTTATAAGAAATTCATCAAAAAGAGAGTCCTTTTTTGCTACTTCTGATCGACACTCTCGCTTTGACCGAAAACAAGAGATACCCTTACCTTACTTGTCTATACGAGGAGATTTTAATCACTTCTTTTCTTTGTCGCCTACGGGATGTTTGAGGTGAGGAATTAGGGAGCCGTTTAGGAGTTAGTAGGATCGATTGACCCCCCACGGAAAAGCTGCTTTGTCGGACCATCCATGAATGCCCTGCCTTAGCTGAGATGTCGATCTAGCCCTTCTTAATTAATCCGGTTTGTCAGAAAGGTATGTGATTCGTGTCTCTTCGAAGGTTGATTTCGATTGGCTGCTTTGTGTTCAGTCTGTTCTTATTCCAGACTGGAAATAGAACTCAGAAAGCTTCACCTTGCCGAGTCTGATGGGTTTCCCAATGGTTCGAGTCTTAGTTAGGTCTTCCTGGTCGACTAACTGTTGTGAGAATTAGTGAGTTATGAGGTGTGCCTTAATCTTCCGAAGGTGCTTGAAGGTCTCTCTACTTATAGCATAATCGATCCTCCTAGTTAGCAAGCCTTGTCATTCGGATGAAAAGAATGTTATCCTAATGAAAGCCGGATTCCTCCCTTAGCAATGTTTGAGATACCTGGTTGTGCCAATTGCCCTAGTGGACAATATGACTTTTATGCCTGGCGTCGGATCTTATGTTCTTCAGATGCTCGGCTTATCTGCTTAAATTGGATTCCCCGCTGGCTGCAAAAGGAAGAGGTTAGTTCAGCCAAAAAGAAGTTCCTTGAAGATAGATTTTTCTTTCTGTCCCACCAGTCAAAGCAGCTAGCTAAGCAAACCTTTAATATCTTTATTTTTTTTTTCATTAGCAAGCGGGTCAAGGGTTCAGTTGAAATAAACTATGGCACCTAAAAATCTTATTCAACCAGTACGGCTCTTGATCCAATTTCATTTGTGATTGAAGACTCTACTCACGCTCTAAGGGGGTTTCCCAACCTTAATTCCTGCATCAAAAGTGACCTGAAAGAAAGGAGAATAATCCAGCTGGAACAGAAGGGCGCCTTGGATCAGAAGGAGGCCTATTATGTAATAGTGGTGGATGACTCGAGTTGTCAGAGATCTCTTTTGAAGAAGAAGAGCCCCATTTGAGTCGAGAAATCCCTCCTGGGCTAAACAAAGTATGCATAAAAGACGGGCTTAATGAATAAGTAGTAATCAAATAGAGTGGTTCCACTGATCAAGTAGTCCCGTGAGCCAGCCAATAGAGTAAGGAATAAGAAAAAGGACTTGGCGTAGTGCTTTGCTTTCATTCAAGTAGGGGGTAAGGCCAGGCCAGTAAAGTAGGCAGCAAATGGTCCAGGGATAAGTCTGTCAATATATCATCCCTCTTACTGATGCGGGTCAACTCCTTTAGAGGAATTCTAAGTATGAAACTATACTCACTCTCCACAATTGGATGAATCAAAAAGAGGCTACACTTAGATCGATTTTTCCAAAAGAAAAGAGACCTATTACCAGTCTTCTTTCTTTCTATATTAGGTGCAACAAAGGAAGATCTAGGTGAAGTGCTCGCTTTCTTCCATCGATCGGAGCTCTTTGGATTGATCACTTGTCAAGGACAGCCCGGAATTCCCGCTGACTGTCCAGCAACAGAGCCATAACATAAAGAGTAAGTAATATTATCGGGCAACTCCATCCACGACAAGGTCTTGGTCTGGGGCTTCGACCCATAGAGAACAGGGTGGCTCTCAAACTTAAACACATGTGGTAGGGTTAGGGTCTAATTCAGTGATCGAAGCGTCCGAGACAAATCTTTAGGTAGATTTAGTCTACGAGGGCTTGCCCACCAGATGAATCCATGAATGAGACTTCATCCATATATTCTACGAAATTGTAGAGACAGCGACTGGTTTATGTAATTAGAATCGCGGCGAAGGATTCTTTGCCACTTTAGCGAGGGCGAGCCTGAATCCTTATTTTTTTTTGTTTACGAGCGAGATGAAATACGGATTGACATTGGAAAATGAAATCAAATAGTCCATGGAATGAAAACATATAAGAAAGACGAATCCAATCTCCAAACGAACGGGGCGCCCTCCCTATAAAGAAAGAGTAAGCACTCAACGATTCACAAATTCAAGAGTCAAGAGAAAGGGTCCGGGAGGGGGCAAAAGAGCAAGGTGACTTCAATCTTGGAGAGACCCTGGCGGAATCAACAGCATGGGGATCATCGTGGGTCAATATTCTCCACGATTAAGACTCGAAAAACACGCTCTACGGCCAAGGGCACTATAAACGCTCTTTGTCGTCTTTCATAGCAAATGACACAACACACCTGAAATGGAAAAAAAAAGAAAGAACCTTTGACTCGCATGTGTATAGCATATATAGATCAATTACGCTTGGCGCCCTGCTTTTACTACTTCTATTCACCTTCATAAGTCAAATAGGGCTATCATAGGCGAACGAGGGTTACTGGCTCTCC
>CANXYI010722295.1:0-11534 GCA_948208565.1 Hura crepitans
AAAGTATTGTTTGTCCATATAGGCCTGACATATAATGAGCTTAACTATGAGTTTAAATAGATAGACCTAACTTGATAAAGGTACTGGAAATAGTAAGATAGGGTAACTAGCATGTAAGTTATGTGTTGCATGATTCATGTGTGTGATTGCATTGTGACATATTATATTTGGTTTATTCCACTACTGACTTTATACTCAGCGTGTTAGTGTTCTGATGTGCAGATTGTAGATTGAGGGTCGTTCAGCTTCAGACAGCAACAATGTAGCTGCTCCAAAGTCATTTAGGTATATTTTGTTTTTCTTTTGATTTGTTATACATATGCACTCATGTATAGTAGTTGTAGTGTAGGTAATGGGATGTAAAGTATAAAACCTAAATTAGTAACATTATAGGTTTATATGGACTTGGTTGTTGATATGTATAATATGCATGTTTATATCTGTGTGTCTATGGGTCTGAGACCCTATGTATTGATGATTAATGGTGTTCTAAAGGACCAAGAGGGTCCAGGAGTGTGGTTTGAGTTAAGGATGGCTTTATAAGTGTTTTCTTGCAAGCGGATGTTAGTTTTTCACTCGGGTAGTCATTATGCTACCTTATTCTTTATAAATGTTTGGTAGTTATAATATGATGTTTTAGCAATCTAAAATAAGCAGTAATAAGAGAATAAGCTAATAGAAACACAAAATGGATAGACTAGGTTAAGATTGGTCAAAGTTGGGTAAGTGTTAAATGAAAGGTTCCTAGGAAAATTCAAGGATGGGTAACCTCATGAGAAGTAGCACACTTTGCCTATTTCCTTCAGGAATAGGTAGCGTGTGTTACATTTGGTGGTATCAGAGTGGATTTAGGCATTTCTAGGTGTCTTATACATGAGTGCATAAGTCTAGGGTTCTATTTTGGGTTAAGCTACACTGTCTAAAGCTGATAATTATTTGGTATAGTTTTGATTTATTGAGTGAGCAGACCCCGCCAGATCGAGGTGAAAAGGTGGCCAGTCATGCTCTTACTACCTTGCATGGCCTAGAGGTGAGTGTAGCCACCCCAAAGCCTAGTGATGCTACCCACCAATTGCCACTTTAGCCCCAGCCTCAAACTCAAGCTTCTCTAGCCCTGCTGCCATAGATAGTGGACTTATTGAGGCATACTACAGCACTTTTACACCACTACTAGCTCCAGCTCATATTGCACCTCCTTAAACTCTACCTCCACCAGCTCCCCTAGTATTAAAAAAAACCTATCTAGAGAGGGTGAAGAAGATAGGAGTATTGGACTTTATAGGTGCAAGGGATGATGATGCGGCGAGAGCAAAATGCTTGCTGGAGTGGACCACCAGGATTCTAGAGTAGCTGGAGTGCTCTGAGGATGAGTGTTAAAGTGCTCCACCTCCCTATTGTAGGAAAAGGCCTTCCACTGGTGGGATACTTTAAGAAAGAGGAAGGCAAGAGCTGACCTTATGTAGGAGTTGTTCTTAAAGGAATTCCAGAAGAGATATTTCCTTAAGTCTTACAAGGACAAAAAGAGGCAGGAATTCTTTGACTTAAAGTAGGGGAGGAGATCAGTCTCAGAGTATAAGAAGGACTTTGCTCACTTAAGTAGGTATGCAGCAAAGTTCATCTCGAATGATGAGGAGAAATGTAAGAGGTTCGAGAAGGGCCTCAATATGGAGCTAAGGATGCAGATCTTGACTCCAAAGATCATACACTTCTCAAAGTTGGTAGCAGCAGCTTATGACATGGAAGAGATGATGTAAGAGAAAAGGGAGCTATTCTATAAGAAAAAACCTTTTGCTGCAGGATAGACCAGCTCAACTCCAATCGGAGGTAAGAGACAGAGGGATTTCTAGCCTAGCTAGCAGTCCCAAACACAAATAGGCTAGCAGTCCTAGAGGCAAGCTCTATCATAGAGGACTAGTCATGTAACACCCCCTACCTATTTCTATATGAAATAGGCAAGGCGTGCTATTTCTTGTGAGGTCATCCATCCTTGGAATTCCCTAGGGGCCTTTCATTTAACTTCTATCTAAGTTTGACCAACTTTAACCTAGACTACCTATTATGCCCTTCTAATTATTTATCCTTATATTATTGCCTATTTTAGTTTGCTAAAACCCTAAATTAAGACTACCAAACATTTATAGGTAATCGAACAACATAACAGCTTCCTAGGTAACAAATCCCAAATTAAACCTGTAAGAAAATCACTTCTAAAGACATTTCACCATCACTTCTCATCTCTGGACCCTTCTAGTCCTCCCAATCAACATCATACAGCATCAAACGTCTCACAAAATATAGGGTCTCAGACCTATCAACACACAAGTATAAATAAATAGATTAACATTAACAACCCAAAACTATACATACATATAAGTTTATCATCTTTAGTTTCTATTTACATCCTATGACCCACAAAATCCTAATCTACATGAATGCACCTCTACAAAACTCAAAAAGGACAACAAAATGTACCAAAAGACTCAAAGGTAGCTACACTATCACAGTCCAAAACTAGTTGTCTCTCAAGCTATAGTCTGCGTATTAGAACACCGACATGCTGAGTATAAAACTCAGTGGTGGAATAGACCAAACATAATAAGTCATAAACATGTATATAAGAATCATGCAACACATTACACATGGCCATTACCCTATTTTACTAAGTCCAGTTCCATTATTAACTTCAAGTTTAGTTATTTACTTCTTAGTCTAGTTTTATTATCATTTAGGCCCAAGACAGACAGACAACACTTTAAAACACCTGGTAGCTGGAACTATCTTATGTAGTGGTCAATATTTTAGACCTAAGTAGCTGCACCTGCCTTGTCCGATAGCAAGGATCAGTCTGTAGACCTTCCAATACTAGATTGGTAGACAGTAGCGATTAGTCTATCGATCTCCCAATATCTACAAATGGGATAGCAAGGATTAGCCCTGTGGGACCTCCCAATATCCTGAGTCATATCACAATAATCATAGGTGGATAGTAGGGATCAGCCCCGTGGGACCTCCCAATATCCACAAGTAGAAAATGGGTAGGAGGGTTCAGCCTAGGTGGACTTTTTAATATCCTAATGTGTAGGGTTCATCTTAAAACCTTGGCAGCTACACCTGCCACATCCAACACATAGTAGTGGCCTTAGAAGGACCAAACTACCTAGCGGCTACTAACTCCCTAGTTAACCAGTTAACCCATCTAGTGGGTGTCTAACTGATGGGCCAATACTAAATTAGATTGTTTATCTTAATATTATCACCTTCTAAGTCTATTATACCATTAGGTTACATGTCATGATGAAATGCACACAAAATACCACAATTTGCCTATGGTCGCAAAGTTACTATTCATATGGTCATTTTACGCAACTAACACTATTGATTTAGTCAATTCTACATTTTGTGCCTCTCATAAAGTAATCCATACCAAATCTAATTTTCCTTATTTCTTCACACATTCTTACATATGCCAAGCCCATAATATAATGTGCATAACTATACCATTTCTCAAGTCATAACAACCCTATTCAAATGAGTCACCATTTCATGCCATATAAGTCACCATTATTACTTATTTTTCACTTGTGATTTCTACACTCCATTTACATGCCATTTCCTCACATAACATGCCATAACCATGTTTACACATACCATAGCCCATTATATACATATTTCAGTCAAGACATGCATACACATATCCATGTAAATTTCTTCCCAATTTAACATGCCAAACCTATTATTTTAACCATTAACATTGTCATAACACTATTTTACATTATCACTCTGCATACACCATAATCAAGCATTTCCATACAACATACACACACTCAATCATCTCAACACACATAGTCATATTAAATTTGACTCTATTCCACATATCTAGTGCATGAAAAAACCCTTTTCCCCACCACTTTAAGGCTTAAGAACTTGGTTTCCCTCACTTGAATCTTTAACACCTAAATATACAAGATTTCCTCTTAGAAAAATTCTCAAAAATTATCTAGGGCTCAAAATTGAAATCTAAAACTATGGTTATTCTTAGAATACCTTAATCTACCTATATCAAAAATTAAAAATAGATTAGGGACACTTACATAAGAAAATGTCACTATTCACCTAAGTGAAAAATCTCCCAATTTAAGCCCTTTTTCTAAATTCTGTTAGGAGAATTGGAATCTACAGATTGTGGAGGGTTGGATGCATATAAATTTTGTGTGGTTTAGAGGGGAGAGGAGAGAGAAAATTAAAGAAAAAGTGGGGGAAGAGAGAGAAATGGTGTCAACTTAGGGCTTTTCTCTAGGTTGAAGATGAAGTTTTGGCAAATGTGACCCTTTCACATGTGTAACCTCTCATACAAGTGCGGGTGGATGGCCTGGATCATGACACGTGGTGATCTAACAACTAATATTAACCTTATATCATTTTTTAGTTTCATAAATTCTTAGAAAATTCTTTGGACCTCTAAAAATTCTCATTTTAGTTCTAAAAATCCTCGATTAGTGTAGCTAAGGTCCACATAAAATTTTGATTCAAAATTCAACAGTTGACTTTTTGACACTATTCACCTGCCTAAATAAAATATTCAGAAAAAATATCTATCGACCTTAAAAAATTAAATTCCTTCTCTACCATACTCATTGGAATTTTTTAGGTTCAGGGTTTGTTATTTTTGAGTCCATCCAGGCACATCCTAGGGTTGTCCCAGCACAAACTCATTTTATCTCCTTATACACTAGTTCTTGACCCGAAATGATTTATTGGTTATGTTAAATTTTTAATTTCATTTGTTTTACCCATTTTCAAGCCCTTCAAAGTTTTATAACCAATACGCCCCTTGTTGGACTCATGGCGATGCCTCGCACTACAGGGAACATCACTCAGGCCCAAAAGGTACTGTTTATAAGACCTTGACTTACAGGCATTACAGGTCAGGGTTTTCCTCCTAGGCCTCGACCACCTCTATCTCAACACGCCTCAAGTGCACCAGTATCTATAGCTAGGAGTGCACCTCTGACTTATGGGAGCTGCTAGAGGAAGCACTGGGACCAGTATCGGTAGTTCAGGTGAGGCGAGTGCTTCATATGTGGAGCCTAGGATCATTATTAAAGGGATTGCGCTCAAAGATAGATAGAGGCCATACAGACATAGGCATCAGTTATAGCAACATCTGGTAGACCCCCGAGATAGTAGAGGCAAGATCAATCGAGCACCAACCAGAGGGCTAGATCAGAGGTAAGAGCTCTGGCACGACAGTATGCCATTTGTGCCTAGGAGGAAGTCGAGGATCCAGAAGTCATTACTTATACATTTCTTTTATTAGATGTTCTAGTACTAGCTTTGATAGATCTTGGATCAACACACTTTTATATTTGCACCACACAAGCATAAGATAGAGGGCTTAAGCCAAAACCCATAAAGTTAGACATTCAAGTGAGCAACCTAATAGACTAGAGTGTGATAGTGAACACCATTTATAGACACTGTCCTCTGACGATTCATGATCAGACCTTCCTAGCAGATCTGATAAAGCTTCCCTTTTATGAGTTTGATATCATACTTGGGATGGACTGGCTAGTGAAACATCGAGCAGTGATTGACTGTGAAAAGAAAAGGTTGAGTTTGCAGACCATAGATGGGCAAGAGGTGACTGTTGTGGGTAAAAGAGACTCTATGTCTAGCATTATTTTAGCCATCATAGCCAAAAGACTCATTCGGGAGGGATATGAAGCCTTTTTAGCTTCTGTGGTAGATATGAGTTTTTCGACCCTTAGCTTGGATCAGATACATGTCGTGTCTAATTTTCTTAATGTGTTCTTAGATGAGCTACCAGGATTGCCTTTGAGATTGAGATATATCATAGTGTGAACCCAATGTCTATTACACCATATAGGATGGCACCAGTAGAGTTAAAGGAGTTAAAGGTGTAGTTGCATGAGTTGCTAGATAAAGGCTTCATCAGGCTTAGTGTTTCACCCTAAGGAGCACCTATGTTATTTGTGAAGAAAAAAGATGGGTCACTCCGATTGTGTATTGATAATAGGCAATTGAATACAGTGATAATTAAGAAAAATTATCCATTACCTAGGATCAATGGCCTTTTTTATCAGTTACAGGGTGCTAGTGTCTTTTCCAAAATAGATTTGAGGTCAAGATATCACCAGTTGTTGATCGAGGAGAGTGATATTCTTAAGACTACCTTCAGGACTCGCTAGGGCATTATGAGTTCCTAGTGATGCCATTTAGGCTCACTAATGCCCCAGCAGCCTTTATGGATTTGATAAACCATATCTTCAATCTGTACTTGGATTAACTTGTGGTTATGTTTATCAATGATATCTTGGTGTACTCCAGAACTCGAGAGGAACATGAACAACACCTTTGAATTGTGTTGTAGACTTTAAGAGAGAAGCATTTGTATGCTAAGTTTAGTAAATGTGAGTTTTAGTTGGAAGAAGTAGCATTATTGGGTCATATTCCTTAGCTAAAGATATCATAGTGGACTCGAGTAAAGTTAAAGAGGTGTTAGAGTGGAATCCTCCTAAGAATGTAACTAAGATATGGAGTTTCCTAGGACTTACAGGTTACTATCGAAGGTTTGTAAAAGGTTTCTCAATGATTGTAGCTCCATTGACACAGCTGATAAGAAAAGATGTGAAATTTGAGTGGGATGACAAGTGTCAAACTAGCTTTGATACATTGAAGTAGAAGCTGACAGTGGCTCATGTTCTTACCTAGCCAAAATAAGGGAAAGAATTTAAGATATACAATGGTGCCTCACATAACGGGCTTGGTTGTGTATTGATGCAGGAAGGCAAGGTAGTTGCATATGCCTCTAGGCAATTAAAGCCTCATGAGAAAAATTATCCCACACATGATTTGGAATTAGCTGCAATTGTGTTTTGCTTTGAAGGTATGAAGACATTACCTATATGGAGAGAAGTTTTACATTTACACCGACCATAAGAGCCTGAAGTATTTACCTAAATAGCGGGAGCTAAACTGGAGACAACGACTATAGATAGAGTTAATCAAGGACTATGATTGCTTGATTGACTATCATCAAGGAAAGGTGAATGTAGTTGCAGATGCTCTGAGCAGGAAGCTTATAGCTACCTTGAAACTAATGCGTGCTAAAGTGAAGTGCACAGCAAAAGGTGCAATATTAGCTGAACTACAGGTTAAAGCTAATTTTAGGCAGTAAGTAAAGGAGGCTCATTTAAGAGATACTTATATGGTACAACTCGTGAGTAAAGTTAAAAAGGGGAAGGCAATAGGATTTGAGCTAAGTGATGATGGAAGCTTATACTACCAGAATAGGCTATGTGTATTAGACGTGGATGAATTGAGAGTGTAAATTTTGAAGGAAGC
This sequence comes from Hura crepitans, assembly GCA_948208565.1. Classification (NCBI taxonomy): domain Eukaryota; kingdom Viridiplantae; phylum Streptophyta; class Magnoliopsida; order Malpighiales; family Euphorbiaceae; genus Hura; species Hura crepitans. Next base: position 7,366 of record CANXYI010722295.1, read on the forward strand.
TCCATATTCCATACACCTAGGAAGCACAAAGATGTACCTTAGGTTGAAACCTCACTATTGGTGGCTAAGAATGAAGTGAGAGGTAGCCGAGTATGTAGCTCAATGCTTTATATGCCAACAGGTAAAGGTAAAACACCAACTTCCTTCTAGGTTGCTACATTCGATAGCAATTTCGAAATGGAAATGGGAGAAGATCACTATGGACTTTGTCATGGGATTGCCACTGATTAGGAGCAAGTGTGATGCAATATGGGTGATTGTGGATAGGCTGACCAAGATAGCCCACTTCATGCTAGTGCAGATAGATTATTCCTTGGAAAAGCTATCTAGATTGTATATTGATGAGATCGTGCAGCTATATATAGTATCAATAGCCATAATCTTTGATCAGAACCCAAGATTTACCTACAGACTTTAAAAGAAGTTATAAAAGGCCTTAGGTACTCGATTAATGTATAGCATAGCTTTTCATCCTCAGACATATGGACAATCAGAGAGGGTGATACAAGTGCTAGAAGACATGTTGTGTAGTTGTGCAATAAATTTAAAGGCAATAGGGATCAATATTTGTCATTGGCTGAGTTTGCTTACAACAACAGCCACTAAGCCAACTTAGGGATGGCACCATATGAAGCTTTATATGGTAGAAGGTGTAGGACTCCTCTCTATTAGAGTGAAGTGGGAGAAAGAAAGGTTATTGGATCTGACTTGATTAGGGATGTTGAGGAGAAAGTTGCGATTATAAAAGAAAGGTAGAAAGCTGCCTCCGATTGACAAAAGTCTTATGCTGACTTGAAAAGGTGAGACATTGAGTATGAGGTTGGTGAATGAGTGTTCTTGAAGGTGTTACCTTGGAAAAAGATGCTCAGATTTGGCAAGAAATGGAAACTTAGCCCCAAATTCATTAGGCCTTACAAGATTATAGAAAGAGTGAGACCCTTGGCATATAAACTTGCATTGCCACTCGAGCTAAAACAAATACAAGATATCTTTCATGTATCAATGTTGAGGTGATACCAATAAGATCTATTGCACGTAATAGCTACGGAAGAGATACAAGTCCAGCCAGATTTGACATATGAAGAAGAACCATTGCAAATTTTGGCAAAGGAAGTGAAACAGCTAAGGAACAAGACTATTCCCTTGGTGAAGGTGTTATGAAGGCATCACAATGCGATGGAGGCCACGTGAAAAAGTGAGGAATAAATACGGATGTTGTATCCTCAACTCTTTACCACAGGTAATTTTAAGGATGAAATTTCTTAAGAGGGGAAAGATTGTAATATCTGTAAGTCAAGGTTCTATGAATATTACCTTCTAGGCCTGAGTGATGTTCGCTGCGATACGGGGCATCGCCACGAGGCCAGAAAGGGCGGTATTGGTCATAAAACTTTGACAGGCCTAAAAATTGATAAAACAAATAAATTTAAAAATTTAACAAAAAAAAAATTATTTTGGGTCAAGAACTAGTATATAGAGAGATAAAATGAGTTTGTGCCGAGATAGCCCTAGGATGTGCCCGGATGGAATCAAAAATACCATATCCTGAATCTCAAAAATTCTAATGAGTATGATGGCAAAGGAATTTTAATTTTTTTAAGGTCATTTGATATTTTTTCCAAATATTTTAATCTAGTAGATGAATAGTGTCAAAAAGTCCACTATGGAATTTTAACTTGAAATTTTATGTGGGCCTTAGTGACACTAATCGAGGATTTTTAAAATTGAAATGAGTATTTTTAGAGGTCTAGAGTATTTTTTATGAATTTTTGAAGCTTAAAAAGGCAAAGGGACAATATGAGTCGTTGGATCACCACGTGTTACGATCGGGGCCATCCACCTATCCATATATAAGAGGTTACACATGTGTATAGGCCACATGTGTAAAGGAGTCATCTTCCTCCTTCAAGCCCTAAAATTCTAATGCCACTCTCTCTCCTCTCCTATTCTTTTTCTTCATTTTTCTCTCTCCTCTCTCTACCAAAACCATAAAAATTATATGAATCTTAGTTTCCACAGTCTCTAAAAGCTAAATCTTCTTACAAAAGTTAGAAATAGAGCCTAGATTAAGAGATCTCACACTTGAGTGAATAATGTCATTTTCTTGAGTATGTATTTTTAATCCACTTTTTATTTTTGGTTTAGGTAGATTAAGGTATTCTAAGAGTAGCCATGGTCTTAGATTTCAATTTGGCATTATATAAGATTTTTGAGAATTTTTCTAAGGTTAAATTGTCAATGTTTAGGAGTCAAAGAACCTATTGAAGCAGAGCAAAGATACAAACCTCTAATTGGTGGGGAAAAAGGGTGTTTTCACACCCTAGGTATGTGGAATAGACTCAAATCTAGTATGTTTATGGAATTGCCATGAATTTGTGCATGTATGTTGTGTTTATGGTGTTAGGTATAACAATAAGGTAAACTAGTGTTTTAGTAATGTTAATGGACTTAAAATAATTAGTTTTGCATGGTAAATTAGGAAAGAATCTCGGTATATGTGCATGTGTGTGATTAGGCTAAATGGTTTGTGTGTGTAGATTCATGGTATGTATGAATATGTATATGGCATATTAGGTAGGCAAAATGACATGTAATGGAGTGTGTAAACCATAATAGAAATTGGATAATGATATTCACATATATGGCATGAAAATTTGGTGAAATAATAGCTTAATTGAGCATGTGCATTATGGTAAGAGAATGACTTAGGAAATTGTAAGGATATGTACCCTATTGTGTGGAATGTATCCCATGAATGGATACGTGAGTGAATAATAGAATTTGGTGTTGATATGGTTGGTGTTATGCAAGGTATGCAACTTGAAAATTGACTAAATGAATAGTGTTACTTTTGTAAACTAATTAAATGAATAGTAACCTTGTGACTGTAGGCAAAATGTGACATTTTGTGTGTAACTTGACATGGCATATGGCCTAGTAACATAATAGACTTAGGAAGTAATGAAATGGAGAATAACAGTCTTAAAAGGTTTTATAATGGTATTTGGCCCATCAATTAGACACTTATTGGATGGGTTGATTGGTCAACTAAGGAGTTGGCAGCTGCTAGGTAGTTTGGTTCTCCTAAGGTCATTGTTATTTGTTAGATGTGGTGGGTGCAGCAGCTGAGGTTCTAAGATAAACCCTACACACTCGGGTATTGGGAGGTCCACTTAGGCTGATCCCTACTACCTATTTGTTATTTATGGATATTGGAAGGTCTCACGGGGCTGATCCCTGTTATCCACCTGTGGTGTTTGGAGATATGATTTGAGGTATTAGGAGGTCCCATAGGGCTAATCCCTATTATCCCATTTGTAGATATTGGGAGGTCTGCAGACTGATCCTTGCTCTCTAGTAGTATGGTATTAGGAAGTTTACGAACTGATCCCTACTATCGAGCGAGGTAGGTGCAGCTATTGAGGCCTAAAATGTGGGCCACTGCACAGGATAGTTCCTGCTACCTAATGTCTTAATGTGTTGTCTATCTTTATGGGTCTAACATATAATGAGCTTGACTATGAGTTAAATAGATGGACTTGACTTGATAAAGGAACCAGATATAATACAATAGGGTAACTGGCATGTAAGTTATATGTTGCATGATTCATGTGTGTACTTGCATTGTGACATATTATATTTGGTCTATTCTACCACTGAGTTTATACTCAGCGTATTGGTGTTTCGATGCGTAAGTTGTAGATTGAGGGTCATTCAGCTTCAGATAGTACCAATGTAGCTACTCTAGAGTAATTAGGCTATATTTTGTTTTTCTTTTGATTTGTTGTACATATGCACTCATGTATAGTAGTTGTAGTGTGGGCAATGGGATGTAAAGTATAAAACCTGAATTAGTAACATTATAAGTCTGTATGGACTTGGTTGTTGATATGTATAATATGCATGTTTATATTTGTGTGTCTGTGGGTCTGAGACCCTGTGTACTGATGATTGATGGTGTTCTGGAGAACCAAGAGGGTCCAGGAGTGAGGTTTGAGTTGACGATGACTTTATAAGTGTTTTCTTGGAGGCATATGTTGGTTTTTCACCCGAGTAGCCGTTATGCTGCCCAATTCTTTATAGATGTCAAGTAGTCATAATGTGATGTTTTAATAGTCTAAAATAGGTGGTAATAAGAGGATAAGCTGATAGAAACACAAAATAGATAG
>CANXYI010722359.1:0-10248 GCA_948208565.1 Hura crepitans
TATAAAAGACATTTAATGAAAATATAAGAGGACACACTATCAAAAAGGCAATACATTTTAAACCTTCATATAATAAGAAAATATCAAAGGAAATTTCAGCAAGGAAATTAATCTAGAGATGAAATTGGATGATAAACAAGCAGAGATACACGTTCTGTCCATCGTAGTGTACGAGTTTATATTTAGAACTGGCCAATAACATCATTGCAACAAACGCTTCTACTAAAATTAATAAAGACATATTAGTATTAATCCTTTTCATGTTTTAATAATATTTGCATAAACGATTATGTAAAATAAGAACTAAAGAGGAAATAATGTAAAGGTCAGATTCTCAATCGAGCTGATTAATTATGCACATAGTCACATAAGATACGTTTAATTCGTTTTAGCAGCATAGATAAGCCTTTTTTTTTTAAAAAAAAGGCATGCATTAGGATAATTTTAATAACCTTCATAATTATGCGAATAATTAACTCAAAAGTCCCAAAATATTATCAGTTCAATTGAAATTAATTCATAGTAGTCCTTAATTATTAACTGTAAATATTGATTAAATAAGAATATAATCATTTAAAAATAGATAAATTATTCTTACAAGATATATATATACACATGATAAGTATCCACCACCATAGATCACATTCTAAAAATCTCATATAATATAAATACGACATGAGGTGCCTAACACCTTTCCTTTGTGGAAATAACCCTGAATCCAGAATGCAGACCAGAACATCAGGTGACTAGTTGCACCCTCATCAGCTAGTGGCGATCTCATCTTGTTCATGAGCTATGTCGCACCGGCCTCATTAGCTTCGAACCACCCGGGGTCGGGTTGCGACAATGAGAAAGAAAGAGAGAAAAAGAAAAAAATAAAAAAAAAAACTTCATTTTTATGACGTTGAAAATTGAAAATCAGAAAGAGATACGGAGAGAGAAAGCGATAAAAGATGAAAAAGAATAAAAAAAGAGAAATAAAAAATATCATTTCTGTTGTTTTTATTTTTTTATATTTTTTTGTTAATTTTAAATATTATTTTATTAATAAACTTATTATAGCCGGTTATTAAATTTTTTTGTCCTATTAATTAAATTTGAATTTTTTTGTTACAAATTAAAAATAAAAAACTAAATTTTTATAATGGTATAAATTAAAGAATTTATTATATAAATTATTTATTATTTTATCTATAAATTTATTATAATCTATATTTAAATTTAATTATTATATTAATTAAATTTAAATTATTTTTTTATTACAAATTAAAATTGAAAAAATTAATTATTTTAACATCAAAAGTTAAATTTTCTGTGTGAATGGGTAAAAAAATCAGTCAAAGACATCTGAAAAACCAGTTAAACACTCGACAGACAAATTAAAATTTTGATTTTGACATCGTCAGCTTCCCCCGACCCAACTCCAAGGAGGCCCCTTTCACCATCCTCTTCTTCTCTTTTTTATATGCAAATCCCCATAAATTTTGCAGCAAAATCCCTCCTTTATCCCACTTTTTCTTTGCACAAAACTAGAACATGAAATTTCTCTTCTTGGATCTTCTCTTTTATCCTCCAAGAATTTAGACTTGTTCAAAGGAGATTGTTTTGAACGGCTAACTCTCAGTCCAGGAAATTCACCTTCTTCAAAACCCTTCAAACAAGTCTTTCATATTACCCCATGTGGTCAATGTAACAGAAAAAGGGCATATTATTACTTATACCCCACAACTATATATATATAGAGATCTTCCATGGGGATTTGTTTTTGTATTACAGAATTCTTGATATTTTAGAGAGGTTTAAAGGATGACACGAAGTGGGGAATCACCTCACAATCCGACCACCAGGGAATTGATGTGCCATGCCGGTGCTGGGGCCGCTGCAGGTTAGCTTAATAAAGATCAAACTTTTAGTTCAGTATTTGTTGGAATCAGGTTTTCTCTGGGAAATTTGTTTAGGGTTTTATTTATCTAATTCTAGTGGAATTTTGTTTCCCTAATTTAATGGGTATCTGTTGGTAATTTCAGGTGCCATTGCGGCTACTGTTGTTTGTCCATTGGATGTGATCAAGACAAGGTTGCAGGTTCATGGGTTGCCTACTACCTCCAATTCAGGTCGTTTAGGTATTGTTGATTCTGTTCTCTTGATATTTTATCTTTTATTTTTCCTCTCCGAAACTGTGGATTGGAGATCTCTTGGGGAAGGTGCATTTGCAAAGAATCGAACTTTTAGAGGACCTTGGTTTATGGTTTATGATTAATACATAAGCTGTTTGTTTGTTTAGGGATGCATAGTTATAATTTCAATGTAAATACAGTTTGCATATAATGGGGACAAAAGCAAAAACTGTCAGGGCTATTATCTACTGTTTATTCAGTATAACAATTGAACTGTTGAATGGCTATGATTTTGCCGATGGACCAAATTGTGCCTGTTCCTGATGTGTATATTGGTTCTTTGGTTTATCAATGATTGACCATTGTTTTTTTTTTTTTTAACTTGCATTCTTTCTCAGGTTGCGTCATTTTCATGAGTCTCAAGAACATAGTCAGGACTGAAGGTATTGGGGGAATGTATCGTGGGCTTTCCCCAACAATAATAGCACTGCTTCCAAACTGGGCTGTAAGTTTTTTTTTTTTATGTTCACTTGCTTGTTTTCTGTGAAGCCATAATGTGACTTGCATTTAGGATGGTGTTGCTGCGATTGCTTGATATAGAAATGTGATAGATGCTCCACTCATGTTGAACATTGGTAATTTTTTTTTTAACGCAAATTCCACCATAGGTAACCTTGCCTCTGTTGCTCTCCTTTCTCGAAAATGGGCATGCTAGTTTGTTTTCTAAGTAATAACCACTGAAAGATCAATGAATTTTAATGCCTATTCTAGAAGAGAATGACCTTCAACTTCAAGAGGCAGGCTCTTTGCAGAATTTTCTTGAGGGGGCTTCTCTAGTATAGTCTTTAATTTGGTCTAGTATCAAAAGAAATTTTAATGAAATGGCCCACTTTACTTTCATATCTGCAAAATTTTTGAGATCTGATTGAGAAGAAAGGGGTGTAGCAGGAATTGCTGGCATATTTGCTTTCAAAGGTCCCAATTGAGCAAAAATTTCACTGGCATGCATTATACTATTATTCATGGAATAAGAACAGAAATCCAGGTATTTTTACTGGAATTGATTAAAAGAACTGTCACAAGTCATGCTCCATTTCTCTTTCAGCTACCACATGCAAAATGTCATTGAATAGCCTTCAGTTTCTTCCAGTGACAATTGTGCTCATTTTATTTGTAGGTATATTTCGCAACTTATGAGCACCTCAAAGGCCTGCTGCTTTCACATGGTTGGTATTTTGCTGTGTTGATTGTTTGAAAATTATCCTTTGGTCTTCCTTTGAGTTCTTTAACAAATCTTTTGAACTCTTTTCTAAGCCAGAAAGGATATCAGGATGATTGGTTTGCTTGGCTTGATCCTTTTAAGACTTTGGGTTGTATTGCAGGGGATGGGAGAGGCCAACTCACTGTTGGGGCAAACATGATTGCTGCTGCAGGCGCTGGAGCTGCCACAGCCATTGCTACAAATCCATTATGGGTTGTGAAAACCAGACTACAAGTAAGTTTAACACCAGTTAATGTAATGTTATTTTTTTTGAATATGAAAAATACTAGAATATTAATAGTTCTATGAATTATTATGTACACGTCCTTAATTGATGTTGTTTTCAAAATATAACTGTAGCTTTCACACTGACAAACTCATGCATGCATGTTGCTTTGGGTTGTTTGTGTGTTTAGAGGAATCTATAGTTCTATTTAGTCTTGAGTTACTGGAGTACATCGTTGTGCTGCAACAAGTATGTTTCTCCATGTTGCAGAAGTATCTAAACCAGGAAATTGGGGTGGAATTCTGAGGATCAAACTACTTGCGCCACGCAGGCATTTAGGTGGGACAATAAAAATAAGCCTCCTAGCAAGCAGATGTAAAGAAAGTTATTTATATTAGTTTTGAGATTTTTGAATCATCTTTGCTTTCTCATTCTCTGAATAGACTTAGCTTGGAAGCATTTATATAAGTTAGGCCTTGAAATCACCTGAGAATGAGTTCTTTTTTACCTTTTACAGCTTTGCTTTTCTTTTCGTTTCTTTTTACGAGTCTAAATTAAAAATTCAGTCACCTTTGGTACAGTTTTTAGTTTTGATCCTGAATGAGTAAGTATACTGTTACTTTTTTGGCCGATATACTGCAAGCATGAGATGCAATGTCCTATACCACAACACTATCAAATTGCTATGCTAAGTGTCAAGCACGCAGAGCATAGTAAAATTGGCAAGATTAATAAAATTATTTTAGACAAACAAGTAGTACTTGGTGTTGTATGATTCTCATGTTATATTTCTTGCTGTCTGTGCCACTTTCTAGAATTCTAGTTATCAGGGTAATTGCTTTTATGCTATCCGTGTTTGAAGTACTACTTTTTGCACTGGAACTGAATAGAACTTAGTTGAGTTTGTAAAATTCTGAAAAGTAGTGTCGTTGACAAGGGGGAACATGGTTTTGAAATGTGCATAACTACAAGTTTGGTTTTAGGAACGAGAAATGTGGATTTGACTTCAAGTCTGAAGGTGATATGGAGAGCTAAAATTATTAGAAACTTTGTTCTACATGGAACAGACAAGAGACCAAAATAAGAGAAGGCATGCTTGAATTGCATCCTTTAATTAGTGCCTCCAGTGCACTATCTAGCACTACTTTTCATAGACGCGCCTATTATTGAACTTTATCTAACTAGTTTAAAGTAAATGATCCATATGCAAATTCCTATAGCAATATACGGATAAATGTTATAGTTATATTCTTATTGCATTATCTTCTTTTTGAATTGGCTGCATGACCTCCCGAAAAAGCTGCTTTGAATGTCCCTCCAGAAATTTGGGGTTTCCTGCAATTAATGGACAAGATAGGAGATTGATTTTTAATCACTTGAATACTGCCAAAAGTTTTCAACAGTGAAGTAGGCCGATGTCTTAAAAAAAAAATAAACTTAGATTCTGACTTACAATTTCTACAAGAATATTGAACTCTTGGCTGGTGTATTTTTGTTTAGCTTCTTACTCGTTGTTTTTCCCCTTTTATTAGGGTGTTAGGAGGTGAAGACTAATAATAAATTTCACCAAGTTTGTTCCAGCATTTGTGTTCTTATAACAGTTTTTGTTTCATTAATTTGTTTGCAATTTTCGTTATTGTTTGCATCTCTAATACATTCTTTTTAAATATGCTACAAATTTATTTTCCCTCATCCCGCGGTCTCCAGAAACATCAATTGGATTTTGAAATCTTGAAAGTTGTGGTATTATATTGTAAATGGAAAATGTAGAATAGTAATGACAATAATAATAAAAACAGTATCTTCGGTTTAGGGATTCTTTTAGTACCACATCTCCTTAGCAATCCCCTTTACTGTATTAGTAGATAATCTAATTGAGTTGCGATATTGTGTGACAAAATAAAATGCGCTTTTGATTCATCACTTGGAAGCTGGATCTTAGCATTGCTGGTTTTTTGTATTCTATTATTTGATGTACTGATGAGTCTAGAAGGATACAGGTAGGGTGCATAATGATTGATGCATAGTGAAAGCTTCATTTTACATGAGTTGTTTCCATCTCTTTTTTAGACACAAGGGATGAGGGCAGATGTTGTTCCCTACAAAAGCGTGCTATCTGCTTTGACAAGGATTGTGCACGAGGAAGGATTTCGAGGGTTGTATAGGCGAGTATAAAACTTGAATATGAAAGCAGCCTATAATTGCCAAGAATTGACTTTAATTTGTAAATATATGTGTTTTATTTTTCTCACAATGCTCCACTCATGGTACCAAACAGTGGCATTCTGCCTTCTTTGGCCGGGACGAGTCATGTTGCAATTCAGTTTCCTGCCTATGAAAAGATCAAGTCTTACATGGCTAAAAAACGTAATGTTTACTTGTTTAATTCTTTTCTTTATAGTGTCTTAAAGATTCTTATGGGAGTTATTATGCTTGATTATTGCTGATCTTATTGTGTTTTAATGTTTCTTAGACAATACAACTGTTGATAATTTAAGTCCTCAATACGTTGCATTGGCCTCTTCAGCAGCCAAAGTGGTGGCCTCCATAATGACTTATCCTCATGAGGTGTGTTTCGGCTTTGCCTTCTGTTTTCTTTTATAATCAACCGTGATGGGTAGCTTAATAGCCGGAAAACTGTCTATTTTCTCTCTAAGACCTGCAGATGCGCAAGCGCATATATGCATAATGTTGTTGTAATATCTGAATATTAGGTTGTGAGGTCAAGGCTTCAAGAGCAAGGGCAGGTCAGAAATTCTGAGGTGCATTACAACGGTGTGGTTGATTGCATTAGGAAGGTGTTCCAAAAGGAAGGTTTCCCTGGCTTTTACCGAGGATGTGCAACAAATCTATTGAGGACAACTCCGTCTGCTGTCATTACATTTACCAGTTATGAGATAATACATAGACATCTGGATCGGCTTTTACCTCCAGACAAGAAGCATTCAAAAGCTCGTCCAGAGTCCGATGATCGCGCCGGACCTTCCCGGGAAAACAAAGTTAATGAGATAGATGATAACATTGTTGTAGGGCAATCACAAACCCAACCAACCAAGAGAACTCCCTCTATTCCTCTGGGAAACAGGAGCAGCTAACTGTTGCAGGGTGATTTGCTTTTGTTTCTCTTTCTGAGCTTCCCCACAGAAAATCAGAAAGCCACATAGATTTGTGAAAGGGAATAAGTGTATTTTTTTCTTAATTCTAAGGCATTAATTTTTGGCGAATAAAATGGAAAATTTTTTGATTCCTCAACTTTGTGGATTGCCCTGGTGTTCACTTCCTATCTCCATCTTAGTGCACGAGTGAGTGAACCTGGCCTCTTAGAATTTCAACGAATAAGATAAAAAAGGTTCAATCTGTGGCAAGAATTGGATGAGCAAGAATTTCCCTTTTTTCCCATTTGCTGGTAATGGAAAGCGTCTGGACGCGTAATGCTCATCTTGTTGCATTTGGTGGAGTGTTTTCCATTGGAATCTAACCAATTGTGGGCCGCGAGCCAAACCGGCTGTATCTCATATTAAAAAGTTGATGTTATGCTTGATTTACAAGGCTAATTTTCACCTATTTTAATCTTTTTTTCCCTCTCTTTTTGGCACGTAAAAATGTATAATACTATTAATTAAATTAAATATATATTTTTATAATATGCGGTTATTTAAATTTATATATATTTTTTATAATCATTTGACATATTATTGTGATATAAAATTGTCAAAAATAATAACTATTAATCAACAGTAAGCATTAATATTTTCTATTAATATTTTTTTAATTACATTAAATTTAATTTTACATAAGATAAGTTTTTTAAAATATTATATAAATAATTTGATTATTTTTAATTATTGTGTATTTAATATTTTTAATTATATATACCGTTATAAAATATGATTAACTAATGTAATTAATTTATCAAGGTAATAATATAATTAATTATAAATTTAAAAATATTTTTTGATAACCATAAATTTAAAAGTATTGATTGCTTTTATTGATATATTTTTTTAACTAATTGAATTTAATTTTATTGTGATAAAAATATTTTTTTATATAAATTTTTTTAAATAATTTAATAATTTTTTTGACTATTTATTTTTTATAAGTACTTTATTATTAAAATATATCTTGATACTAATTTCAATTCATGTATTATTTTCTAATCAGTAAAATACACAATTTCACTTACATATATAATAAATTTGAAATTTGAAAGATTACACACTTTGATTTTTTATTGCAGATATCTTTAAATATTAATTAATTTTCAATACTTATATTATTTTTTATAAGTGAAATTCATAGTTTGAGTTTTTTTTTTTTTTCTAAAAAACTCAAATTATAAGCAATTTTTTGAATTTTGATCTTATATATTTGATAAGGAAATATTTTTATACATAGATCAATTATCTAATAATGGTGATAAAATAATCAAGTTCATGGAATGAATATGGAAATACTTAATATTCTTCTAATAAAATATTTTTGAACGAAAAAGAATGTGTTAAATGCTAAATAAATTAAATTTTTTATTATTTTCATACTAGTTCAATTATTTATTTATTAAAAATTTTTATAAATTTTCTATACTTAAAAGTTAAGTTAACGTTATGAAAAAATTTATTAAAATTATATTAACATAATAATAGCAAAAAAAGAATTAAAAAATTCTTCAAACAATAATATCCCTTTAATTAAAAAAATTAATACTCATCTTATTTGTTAATAGCAAAATAATGTATAAATTGATGTAATTCGATAAAAAATAAATTTATAAAATAACATTTATATAAAAAATTTTCTGTTTAAAATATAAATATAAATATTATATTAACTAAATTTGATAATCTAAATAGGCATATAATCTATTTAGTAAAATATCTTATTAAATATACTATTTAGTAACATATCTTTTTATTTTGAGAAAATTAAATATGAATGGAAATGAACATCAATAATTTGAATAAAAATAAAATTTTTAATAATAATTAAATATATTAATAAGGATATTTTAGTGCAAAAAAGTTCGCTACTAATGTCTTACTTTTATAAGTAATTAGTAAAAATATATGTGTGTTGCATGTATATAATACTTTTAATAAGATTTAATATATATTTTATGGCTAATTAATTTAATATATTTTTTTATAATAATTTCACATGCTTTTGTATTATAAAGTTATAAAAAATAATAACTATTAATTAATAGTAAATATTAATATTTTTTATTGATATTTTTTAATTTCATTAAATTTAATTTTATATACAATAAAAATATTTATTTTTATAAAATATGAAATAGATAACCTGATAGTTATCGGTCATTATATATTTAATATTTCTAATTATAAGTACGATTGTAAATTATAATTAACTAATGCAATTAATTTATGAAATGTAATAATATAACCAATTATAAATTTAAAAAAATATTAATTTTTTATTATTATATTTTTAATTAATTTAAATGAATTTTATTGTTATAAAAATAATTTTTATATAATATTTCTTTATAAATAATTTAATAATTTTATTTAACTATTTATTCTTGATAAATATTTTACTATTTCCTTTAAAATGCCTCCTAATATTAATTTTCAATATATATTTTTCTAATAAGCAAAATACACAATTTCATTTATATATGTAATAAACTTGAAATTTGGATGAATACATATTTTGATTTTTAATCACAACTCTTCTCGAAAAATAATTAATACTAATTAATTTTTAATGTATACATTATTTTTCAATTCGCAAAAATCATAATTTGAGTTTTTTTTTTAAAAAAATTCAAGCTATAATTTTTTTTGAGTTTTAATTATTTTTTACAAATTTGATAAAAAACATGTCATTATAGAATAATCATCTAATAATAGTGATACAATTATTTATAATCAAGCTTATTGAAAAAAAAAATGCAAATATTTAACTTTCTCCTAATAAAATATTTTTGTACAAAAAATGTGTTAAATGCTAAATAAATTGAATTTTCACTATTTTAATATTAATTTAATTATTTTTTTACAGATTTTTTATAACTTTATTAAAATAAAGCTAAAGTTAATTTTATGAAAATTAATTAAAATTATATTAAAATGATGGTTAAAAATAATTAAAAAAATCTTCAAAATGGTAATATTCTTTAATTAGAAAAATGAAATATACTCATCCTATTTGTTAATGGCAAAATAATGAATAAATTAATGTAATTCGATAAAAAATAAATTCATAAAATAATATTTATATAAATTTTTTTAATTTAAAATAGAAACACTGTATATGTTAAATAAAGTTAATAACTTAAATAGATATATAATCTATTTAATAATATATCTTTTTATTTTAAGAAAATTAAATGTGAATGGTAATAAGTATTAAGATTTAAATAAAATTGAAATTTTTTAGTAATAATTATATATATTAATAAGAGCATTTTAATTCAAAAAAGTCAACTCTAACATCATACTTTTATAAGTAGTATACATATATATAATTTTATTTGACATTAAATAATAAAGACAATAAAAATGCATTAATATAGTGTTGCTAAATGTTACGAGAATTGCCTTCAATTTTTATAAACATCATATCAAACATTGGCAGAAAATGTAGAGCATGATACTTATATATATATATATATATAT
>CANXYI010722645.1:0-11491 GCA_948208565.1 Hura crepitans
TCTTCCCCTCGATCTGGTGGTGTCTATTCACTCATCGTATATAACTATACAAAAACACTTATCAGCTTCATATAGTGTAGCTTTGACCTAAAATAGAACCTAGACTCATGCACTCATGTATAATACACCTAAGAGTGCCTAAACCTACTCTGATACCACTAAATGTAATAACCCATGTCAATTCTTGAAGGAAACAAACAAAGAGTGCTACTTCTCATAGGTCACCCATCATTGGATTTCTCCGGGGCTCATTCATTTAACACTTATATTACTTTGACCAAACCTGACCTAACTTGCCCATTCGTTGTCTATTTTCGTATGACCTTTCATTGCTACCTATTTTTGTCTGTTAAAACACCAAATTATGCCTATTATCTATTTACAGAAAATTAGGCAGCATCATAGCTACCCAGGTGAAAAACAAAAATTTTTTCCTGCAAAAAAAACACTTCTAAAATAGTTTCAATCCAAAACTCAACTCTAGACCCTTCTGGTCCCCCCCAAAGCATCATCAATAGCCAACACACAACAACACATAAGGTCTCAAACCCCTAGTCATCAAACACATAAGCATACATATATATATACATGAAAAGTCAGAGTTATACAACCATGTAGTTTAGCTACCTTAGTTTTACTCTCTACACATACTAATAACTTTACACCTACTATATATGAGTGACTATTTACAAAACCAAAAGTGTAACAAAAGAATACCCTCAAAAGACTTTGGGTTAACTACATTGGCTCTTGCTAAAGCTAGTCAGCTATCTCGTTTATAGCTTACATGTCAGAACACTAACACACTGAGTATAAACTCAGTGTTGGAATAGTTACAATAGAGTCTGTCACATATGCAAGCACACATATGCATCATGTATACACATGCTTACGTATTGCTTAGCATGGTTATGCAAGATATTATGCTAGATGCCATTTACACTGTTCAGTCATTTCCATTATGATATCAAGTCAAATTCTATATATTGAGTACATGATTAAGCTTAACACTGTTTAGGCCAATAACAGACATATGACACTTTGAGACACTAGATAGTAGGATCTATCCTATACAGTGGCTTAAATTTTAGACCTCAATAGTGCACCAACCTCATTCGATAGCAAGGATTAGTCTGTCGACCTCCTAATATCTACAAGTGGGATAGTAGGGATCAGCCTTGTGGGACCTCCTAGCACCCTAAGTCACATCTCCAAAGCGTTACATGTGGATAGCAGAGATCAACCTCGTGGGACCTTCCAATATCCACAGGTAGTCAATGGGTAATAGGGATCAGCCCATATGGACCTCCCAATACCTAAGTGTGTAGGGTTCATCTTAGAACCTCAGCAGCTATGCCTACCACATCCATTAGAGGACAATGGTCCTAGGAGGACCAAACTACCTAACAGCTATTAATTCCCTAGTTGACCGATCAATCCATCTAGTGGGTGTTTAACTAATTAGCCAAATTACTATTCTTTACTTAATTATGACATCTACCCTTATTTTCACTATGTCTTATGTCAATCATGCTAATTAATTGCATTACATACAACATTTCACACAAAATGACCATTTTAGCCTATCGTCGCAAAATCACTATTCATTTGGTCATTTTATGGGCATGTTACTATTCATTTGGTCAATTCTCAATTTTATGTCTTTTATAGCATCATACATGCCAATCCAAACTCCATTATTCTTTTATCCTTTCTTTACATAACATTTCATGAAACATATGTCATCATCATGCCACCAATGGCACACATATAGCTATCATATTCTTAGCCATCAATTATGTGCACATTACATGCTCAATTAGGTCATTATTGGTCAAGTTTACATGCCATACACATTATTATTATTTCTCACTTTCCAAGCACTATTTATACACAACATTTACATGCCTTTGACATACCTAACATGTTATATCCATAACTACACATGCCATGTCATTTAAGTGCACCATTCAGGCATACCATGTACACACACATACATTTAATTTCTTTTCCCCAAAAGCATGCATACCATGTTATTTTAACACCATTAACATAGTCATGTCATTAGTTACATTAATATTATGTCTAACACCCTAAACTTGCATTTTCGTACATAAAACACGCACATTTTCATGCCATACCCCATGACACACATAAGTTGAACCTATTCCACATACCTAGGGTGTGAAAACACCCTTTTCTCCACCACTTAGAGGCTTAGAAACTTGCTCTCCTTCAATGGCTTCCTTTTGCCCTAAACATACACAATCTTGACTTAGAAAAATTCCCTAAATTTTTTATATAGCTTCAATTGGAAATCTAAAACCATGGTTCTTCTTAGAATACTCTAAGCTACCTAAAACAAAAATAAAAAGTGAAATGGAAACACTTACTCAAGATTTTGATAATATTCACCAAGATAGGAATTCTTCTTTTTTATGCCAAATATCTCAATTTTCTCACTTAGATTGCACTCTAGAGGTCATAGAAGGTCTAATTTATATAATTTTTGTGATTTTTGGGTGTGTATGGGAGGAGAGAGAGAGCAAAAATAGTGGAGGGCTTTTCTTGGTAATGGCATTGGCTTTGTGAAGAAAATGAGGAAGAAGATTATAAGTTCACACATGTGACCCCCTCACATGTGTAGGCCCTTATATAGGGGTAAGTGGATGGCTTAGATCGCGACATATGTGATATAACAGTCCATTTTCTCTTGATTTCTTTTTAAACTTAAGAAATTCACAAAAAATTCTCTAGACCTCCAAAAATACTCATTTCAGTTTTAAAAATCCTCGATTAGTGTCACTAAGGCCCACATATAATTTCAAGTCAAAATTTCACTATTGACTTTTTACACTATTCACACAATAGAATAAAATATTAAAAAAAATACCAAACAACCTCAAAAAATTAAAATTCCTTCTCTATCATATCAATTGGAATTTTTTAGATTCAGGGAATGGTATTTTTGGGTTTGTCCGAGCACATCCTAGGGCTATCCCAATGCAACCTCATTTTATCTCCTCATTCACTAGTTCTTAACCTAAAATAATTTATTGGTTCTGCTAAATTTTTAAATTCTTTCATTTTACCCATTTTCAAGCCTATCAAAGTTTTATGACTAATATACCCTTTTCTGGCCTTATGGAGGTGCTCTAACTTGTAGGAACAACACTCGGACCAAGGAGGTATGGTTCATAGAACTTAGGCTTACGGGTGTTATAGCTGAGTTTGATACAAATAGTGAAGGATTCACAGAAAGATGACTATAGGCTTCAAAGTATCATGGATATGATCCAAGAGGGGAAGTCTACAGAGTTTGTGATTAAGGACAATGGTTATTTGTATTATCATAACCACCTTTGTGTGCTAGATAAGAAAGATTTAAGATAACAAATTCTGCAAGAAACCCATAATGCACCATATGTTATGCGTCCTAGTAGTAACAAGATGTAGTAAGATTTGAAGATGGTCTATTAATGGCTAGGCATAAAGAGTGATGTAGCTGATTATGCTGCTAGATATCTCACTTGTCAGTAAGTGAACACCAAGCATCAAGTTCCTTCTAGTTTGCTTCATCCCATAGCAATTCTAGGATTGAAATGGGGTCGAATCACTATGGATTTTGTGATTGGATTATTGATGACCAAGAATAAGCATGATTCTATTTAGGTGGTAGTTGATAGATTAACCAAGTCTGCTCACTTTATTCTAGCAAGAAAAGATTACTCTATGGAGAAGCTAGGTAAGTTGTATATTGATGAGATAGTTAGGCTTCATAGAGTGCCTTCTATCATTTCAGATAAAGATCCCTAATTTACTTTGAGATTTTAGAGGAAACTCTAAAATGCGTTAGGGACCAAGCTTAGTTTTAGCATGGCTTTTCATCCTCAGACAAATGATCAGTTAGAAAGGATTATTAAGGTGCTTAAAGATATGCTCCGAGCATGCACCATAGAGTTTAAGGGCAGTTAGGATAAGTATTTGTCATTAGTAGAATTTGCTTACAACAACAGTTACCAAGCGAGTCTTGGTATAGCTCTGTATAAGGCATTGTATAAGAGACAATGCATAACTCCTTTATGTTAGAGCAACTTGAGTGAGCATAAGTTCATGGGACTGAATTTGGTTAAGGATGCTGAAAAGAAGTTAAAAATCATTAAAGAAAGGTTGAAGGCTACTTTAAATAGATAGAAATCCTACACAAATTTAAAGAGAAGAGATATCGAGTATGAAGTTGGTGACAAATTATTTCTCAAGGTATTTCTATGGAAAAAGGTGTTGAGGTTTGGTAAGAAAGGGAAGTTGAGTCCAAGATTCA
This sequence comes from Hura crepitans, assembly GCA_948208565.1. Lineage (NCBI taxonomy): Eukaryota > Viridiplantae > Streptophyta > Magnoliopsida > Malpighiales > Euphorbiaceae > Hura > Hura crepitans. The sequence goes on from CANXYI010722645.1 coordinate 4,322, forward strand.
TTAAACCATACGAGATCATAGAACATATAGGTCTATTGACATATAGATTGGCTTTACCTCTAGAGTTATAGTAGATTCATGATGTGTTTTATGTCTTGATGTTGAGAAGATATAGATCAAACCCTTCACATGTGTTGACAACTGAGGAAGTGGAGATACGACTAGACTTGTCATATGATAAGGAGGCTATTGGTATCCTTGCTATAGAGGTTAAAGAGTTGCAGAACAAAACAGTGCCGTTGGTGAAAGTGTTACGGTGACATCACGGCATGGAAAAACGACATAGGAGAGTAAAGCTTAGATGAGAGAGAAATATCCAAATCTCTTTGGATTAAGAATGTCGAGGACGACATCTATTTTAAGAGAGGAAGAAATGTAACGACTCGAAAATCTCGACTCTCGTGAATAGTACTTTCTGGGATGAATAGTGTTCCTAAAACCTTAGTTGCACTAAGTGTGTCGACAGGGAGTATTAATTATGAGAGAATTTTAGGCAAAGTTTGAAGCTAATTCGAAGTTATTTTAATGGTTCAAAATGCTAAAGAACATTTCATGGTAGTGTCTTATGAATAGTACCGTAGGCAAAGCTAAACCATAAAATAATTCAACAGTTACTCAAAATAATTTAAAAATATTACAACCTGATACTCAAATACTCCAAATAGCCTATTGGCTTTAGAATCAAAATTTTCTAATATCAAAAAGTATTTTACTTAAGTTTTGGAAAAAAATATAATAATTTTTTAGGTTTTCTTCATTTTTCGGGATCCAAGTTTTAACTGTTTTTAGAGGAGGAATTTAACTAATTTTTGAGACAAATGAGAAATTTTGGTTTTCTGAGAGGTGATAAAAATTTTATGAAGTTTTGGGGAAAATAATTTCAAAAACTATAAATACCCTTTTCCCTCATTTTCCTTCCATTTCCTTCTTCCACCACCAACAAGTCGTGAGCCCCTCCTTCTCTCTTCCCTTTGTTTTTTCTTCTTCCTCCACCTTACCCACCTCTAAACATCATACCCAAATGAAAGAATGTCCCGAGACAAGTCCATGGACACCAAGAATACCTATTTTGGTAGAGTATCTCGAGAGGAATCTCAAATTCCCTCCCGAGGTGAATAGTGACCTCCTAACTCTCGAGTACTTTTTTTTGAGTTTGATATTTTTCACGGGTTCTTAGGGTGTTGTAGAGCTTATATCTAGGCTTAAAATATTTTTTTTGACTTGTATATTATTTTATATTAATTTAATTTTCATACCCTTTTGTATTTGTAAGTGAAGCATCGATATTAGCCTCCCGAGGCAAGGAAAAGGCTCAGGCTAGCTTCGGGCATCCCATGTGACCCATTTTGGTATGTGCAGTGACATTAATTTAGGTGAAATGTATATAAACCTAATATGTGCATTTTGACATAAATTAGCATTTAATGATATAATGAGTATTAAATGCATAATTGAGTATGTATGACATGAATAAATGATGAATGCATGTAATGTGATGGTTTAGTATTTTTTTTTTATGAATTTGTGATGTAGATTTATGGAGTAATTAAGAAATGAATAGTATTATGTGAATTTTAGCCACATATTGATGTTATATGATCATGGATGCTAGTTTGAAGTATATGGATGTGATTTTAAGCATTTAAACATGATTTGTAAGTGTAAATGAGAAAGTATATGCATTTTTATGGCCTTAGGCATGTGAAGGCCAAATTTCAAGCATGTGAGCCATGTGTGTGTATTTGTGATTTGGATACAGTAATGACTTGAAAATTATGTTTTATGCTTAAATACCATTCCAAATGTGCACTTATGATGACTATAATATACATGCATGCTTATTGATGGCCAAATGCCATTTTAAACATTTTATGGGTTATTGCCATGAATATAGCCATATAATTCATGTTTATCACTAAATACCAATACTATGTGTGAAATGGCAAGTAATGTGATATGTGATTGTTATGTGTAACCATGATGCATTAGATATTTTTAATGTATGTTAATAATGAAAGTAATGGTAAAATGCATGTTTATAGTGCCAAATGAGTTTTCTAGTTTTTTCACCTAGGCAATGTGTCCACTTGGTGTTTTTAACTTATGTAAGCATATGTTGGCAATGCTATATTTCAATTAAAACATTTTGCTTAGCATGAGTGTTTAGGCCTTGCTGAGATGCAAAATGGCCATTTGGAATGCATTTATGCGTGAGATGACATAAACTATATTATGCATTAAAATTATTAAAATTGAGATAATCGACCAGTTTAATGATGCCTATATAGTTAGACAACCTAGTATCGATAGGTTAACTGGTTAACTAGGATTAGCAACTGCAATGTTTAGCTTTGGGTAGTAGGCCTATAGGTCAAATGAGTTTTTGTGCCGATGGGCAATAGGCTTTTAGGCCACTGTTTAGCACTACATATATGTAAGCCTTTAGGTTGATGTGTTTTGTATCCACGGATACTAGTGCCTTCAGGTACACTATTTAACCACCTTTAGGTAGCCCATTATCTATTATCTAGCCATGGATAGTTGTCTCTTTAGTATGGGCATAAAGTAAACAAAATAATTAAAATAAAAAGGGCAAATATGGTTTTGGCATACTTAAGTGTAAAATAATGATGCATGCATTTTTAAATGATGCATTATGCATGACATTGATTTTTTGGTATAATGTTAGGTTTAACCAAGTTATATGATGTACATGATGTATGAGGACTTTTATACTCGTAATATTAATCAGTTGATGCATAAAAGGTCTTGGAATGTGAATATGCAAAAATGATGCATATGTATGGTAATGGATCACAATACATGTTTTTATCCTCGTTGCCATGTAAAATGAAGCATGTGCATATTTTTTACCAATATATGAATACTTCATACATAATGGTTTGTTTTAATTATGTTAATAACAATTCGACTATGATTATAGATATAATATAGTTTTTGAGTTATTAATGGCAAGTAAGAGCTCATTTTGCATAATTATGTTGTTATCATAATGTGTGTATATGTATGGTTTGAAATATCTCACTTGACACATATTGCATAAATGTGTGCTTAAATTGCTATACCTAGTCAAAGTTATTACACCACTAAGCAAAAGCTTAGTGCATTGCCTGTTTGGGATGCATAAGTAATAGAGCAATAGATTAAAGCCAAAGCTTCTGCACCATAGGAGACTTTTAAAGATAACCCCTATATAGGCATTTTTTATCATTTGGTAATATTTTAATGATGTAAATGTAATGTTGGTAGTGTGCTCTTGTGATTTCAAAGGGATTAGGCCTAATTTGTAACTTTGGGTTTGGTTTTGTAACTAAAATTGTGATATTGAAAAAGCTTTATTTTTCTTGCATGGATTGTGTGATAATTGTGATATTGCATATGAGAATGCTAATTGAGTTGAGCTTGAGGCTCTATGTTTTCTAATGAAGTATGGAGGGTCAGGAGGACCCATTTGATGTGGAGATGTGTTGTATGCTTTTATAAAAGTGTTTTTAACACGTTTACTATTGGGAAAAGTGTCCCAGTACAACCACTATGCTGCTGAATTTTTAACATGATGATCCCATTAGTTTCTTCGTAAAGCATGCCAAATGAATTTTAATGTTTTTACAACTCGATAAGTTAAAGAATTATTTATTTAATAAAAAGTTTTAAATTATTCAAGTTTTATGGGTAGCGGAATCGAATATCAGTATGTGGTGGTGCTTTCTACTCAAGTTCAGTGTACGAACCGAGTAAAGGGTGCTACACTTAGGCCATGCTTAAAATGGATAGGTAACCTATCCCATATCGGAATAGAGGAAAAATAGTAAAAGGACTTATAAATAGGACCTTGGTACCCTAGTTAGCATGCTTTTGGGTAATAAGGGATTGAATCCCATTAGAACTCCGAAGTTAAATGTGTTTGGATGAGAGTAGTACCAAGTTGGGTGACCACTTGGAAAGTCCTCATGTTGTACCTTTTGCCCAAAGGACAAAGTGTGAGGTGACCAGACAACACAGGCCAAAGTGGACAATACTAACCAGGCGACATGGACGTTTGTGTGTTAAGGTGGGGTAGCCATGCTTAGGATAGATAGGCAACCTTGGTACCCCTGGTTAGCGCACTTTTAAGTAATAAGGGATCGAATCCCACCAAAATGCTGAAGTTAAATGTGTTTGGATGAGAGTAGCACTAAAATGGGTGACCACTTGGAAATTTTCATATTACACCCTTTACCGAAGGGACAAAGCCATGAGGTGACCAAATAACCCAAGCCAAAGTGAACAATACTAAGTAGGCAGGATAATCCATTACAAGAATGGTAAATGGCAGGGATTAGTCTTATAGACCTCCCAACATCTATAGGTGATAACAGGGATTAACCCCGTGGGACCTCCAAATATCCTAATTAATATCTTTATCATATCTCAAGTGGATCGTAGGGATCAACTGAATGGGGCCTCACAGTATCCATAAACAAGTCATATAAGTAGCAGAGATCAACCCATATGGACTTTCCAATACACAAGTGTGCAAGGCTCAACATCAAAACCCCGATGGCTGCACCCGTCACTCCATCACACTGGTAATGGCCCTAGGAGGACCAATACCCCTAGTAGCTACTAATTCCTTAGTTAACTGATCAACCCAACTAATGGGTGTCTAACTGTGGACCAAATTATCTTTATTAATTTTGTACATAATTATAGGTCATTTTATTTCTATACCCTCATTCATGCATCATATTTTGGTTATTTGTGCACTTATGCACATTTCCCTATTATGGGTCATTGACAAATAAAATAATATTCATTTGGTAATTTTCAATACCACAATTCTTATATCATTATCACCACTTTCTCTACCTAAGTACTAAAAGATTCCATGTTATACAACCTTATGTTGTTATCACTAATACATTCACATTGTCTCATTCAACTCAAGTAATTCTTCCAAAAAGACATATACCAGTTTATTCACCCCATAATGTGTCATGTCCATGCACAAGTTCACTTAACATTTCACATTACATTTTAGGTCATATTATACCTATTCATTACACAATTTTTTTTCCTTTATTTTTCACCATAGCTATATTTTATGTCTCTTTTCCATTTTAAATTCATTTCCTAAACATGCCATACTTACATGTACATCATGGTACCATCACATACACCATTTGGCCATATCAAGCTCACATATCTACACATATTTTTCTTTCATGCAAATCATGCATTTAGCATTTGTTTCATTAGACTAACATACTTATTTAGCCAAATTACATCAAATACACACATATACCTAAAACCTAGCATTCCATGCACACATACATACACAATCAACATCGCATGCATGAATTACATTAAATCCACATACCTAGGGTGTGAGAACATCCTTCTCCACCTATTTATGGCCTTGGATGGCTTCCTCCCTCACTTGCTCTTTCTTTCCCTAAAACATAACCATTTGAACTTTAGAAAAATCCTTAAAAATTCCATGTAACTCTAAATTAAAATCTAAACATATGGTTATTCTTAGAATTATTAGGAGTACCTAAAACAAAAATAAAAATTAAGAATAAGAATAACCCACTTACACTAAAATTGAGCACTATTCACTCCATCACCAATTCTCTCTCTCCAAGTAATATTTTTCTATTATGTTGCTTAGAGTAACTTTAAAGATCATGGAGATAAAAAAACCATCTAAGAATTATGAGATTTTATGGTGGAAGGAGAGAGAAATGAAGAAAAAAATGGTGGAGGAGGCTTAAAAATGGTGTCGGCTTGGTGTGGTGGGGGAAAAGGTTAGGGAAGCTTCCTTACACATATGGCACCTTCACATGTGTAGGGGTATTTATATTAGGGGGGTGAAGTGGTGAGATCTTGACACGTGTTGATCTAATGGCTCAAATTAAATCAATTTCTCTTTAAACTTTGAAAATTAACAATAATTTTTCTAAACATCTAAAAATAATCATTTTAGTGCCAAAAATCCTCAATTATGCCTATTAAGGGTCTTATAAAATTCCAAGTTAAAACTCTAATAGCAACTATGGTTACTATTCACTTAAAAAAGCTATAAATTTTGAATAATTATCAAATGACTTCAAAAAATTAAAATTCCTTCACCAATGAACTCATTTGAATTTTTAAGCTTTAGGGTATGGTATTTTTAGGTCCATCTGGGCACATCCTAGAGCTGTCCTGACACAAACTCATTTAAGGTCACTATTCACTAGTTCTTGACTCAAAATGATTTATTAGTTCTGCTAAAATTTTTAATTAATTTATTTTCCTCATTTTCTAGCCTATCAAAGTTTTATGACTAGTACTCACCCTTCCTACCCTTACAGAGGTGCCTTGGCTTCCTGAAAGCACTACACAGGCTTCAAAGGTACTATTCATAAAACTTTGACTTATGGGTATTACAATTCTTCCCCCCTTAAATAATTTCATCCTCAAAATTACCTGACAAGAATAAGTGTAGGTATTAAGCCTTTATTTGTTCGTCATTGTCTTATTTAGCTTCCTTAACATTGTCATGTTTCCATAGTACCTTCACTAATGGAATGGATTTACTCCTCAGTTGTTTAACTTCTATACCTAGAATTTGTGTCAGTTCATCTTCATAAGTTAAATTTGGTTATATTTGAACATCTTCTTTATATATCACATGAGATGGATCAGATCAATATTGCCTCAGCATCGAAGCATGAAACCTATCATGAATTTGCTCAACTCAGGTGGTAAGGCCAGCTTGTATGCTAATGGTCTCACACATTCTGTAGTCTCGTAAGGACCAATGAATATGGGAATAAGTTTCCCTTTCTTACCCAATATGAGCATCTTTTTCAATGGTGACACCTTTAAAAATACTTTTTCACTGACTTCATATTCAATATCCCTCTGTTTTATGTCAGCATATGATTTATGGCAGTTTTTAGTCTATCTCTTATGATCCTGACCTTGCCTTTTGCATTTTTAGTCAAATTAGGTCCCACAATCTTGCTTTTAACTACTTCACTTCAATAAAGAGGAGTTCTGAACCTTCTACCATATAATGCCTAGTAAGGTGTCATACCTAAGCTAGCTTGATGACTATTATTGTAAGCAAATTTAGCCACAGACAAGTATTGGTCCTAACTCCCTTTGAACTCTATAGCA
>CANXYI010722802.1:0-19851 GCA_948208565.1 Hura crepitans
ACCTCAAGAGTAGCAGGCTTTTTAAAAGACATACATAGAACGATTATTGAAGAATAGGGTTGAGTTCTTTAAGGGTAGGGAGCTGGATGAGTTGAGTAGAGCTGAGTATTGGCTAGAGTAAATGCTCAAGATCATGCAGGAGTTGAGGTGTCTTCAGGAAGAGTATGTAGCATATATTACTTTTATGCTATCAGAGGAAGCTTTGAAGTTGTAGAAGGCCATTGCAGAGCATAAGATAGTTGTTGATCTTAATTGGAAGTTCGTCCTTCAAGAATTCAAGAAGAAATATATAATTGAGCATTACTTAGATCAAAAGTACTAAGAGTTCATGGACTTAAAGCAAAAGCACAGGACTATATCTGAGTATGAGAAGGAGTTTGCTTGCTTGAGCATATAAGCCAAGGTAGCAGTGGCTACAAAGGAAGACCGTTGCAAGAAATTTGAGAAGGGGTTAAACCTAGACATTATGCAACAAGTTGCTCTGATGAAGATAAGGGATTTTTTAGCCTTAGTAGCAGCTTGTCATACCATAGAGATGGCACACCAACTGAGATAGAAGAGAGATAGCTTTAAGAAAAGATATGGCTAGGGATAGGGCAGTGCTAGTTATACAGCTAATAAGAAATAAAAAGGGGGTCAGTCTAAGCAATAATAGAGTAAAAAGTTAGAGCAGTCTCAAAGGCCAGGACAGGGTTCTAGAGCACAAACTCAATAGTAGATATAGACATCGGGCGCTCCTAGATCTACTACTGGTAGTGTTTTGATACCAAAATGTGAGACTTGCCACAAAAGACACCGAGGTATCTATTAGAAGGCTACACCAGGAGTTTACTAGGGTTATAGCTCTAGAGAGCACTTCTAGAGAAATTGTCCAGTAAGACTATTGGAGTTATCACAGAAGAGGGACAATAGAGACACTGGGAGTAGAGTTAGGGCTAGCTAGAAGGACAAGTTAGAGAGTAGAACTCTAACCAGATAGTATGCCATTCAAGCTAGAAAAGAGGTTGACATTCTAAAGGTTGTAGCAGGTATTTTCCATATCTTTAATTTACCTGCTTTAGCATTGATAGACCCAGGGTCCACACATTTATATATCTACACAACACGGGTTATAAATCATGGTTTAGAGTCAGATAACCTTAGTTTTGGTATAATGGTTAGCAATCTTATAGGGCAACATATCTTAGTGAACAAAGTATATAGAGACTGTTCTTTGTCAACACAAGGATATGTTTTCTTAGCAAATCTCATTGAATTATCGTTCAATGAGTTTAAACTTATCTTAGGTATAGACTGGTTATCCAAGTATCATGCCATATTGGATTGCAAGAGGAAAAGGATCATGTTAAAGCTAGTGACGGGTCAGAAGTGACATTGAATAGTGAGGATTGGATTGCGTGGCTAATATAGTATCAGCAATTATGGCTAGAAGGATGATGCAAAAGGGGTGTCAAGCCTACCTTGCATATGTGGTTGACACAAAGGAAGTATTAGAAGCAAGTTAAATTCCTATTATGGCTAAGTTTGAGGATGTGTTCCTAGATGAACTACCCAATTTACAACCAAAATAGGAGTGAGAATTTGGAATTAAAGTAAGGCTAGGCACAACACTAGTTTCTATATCCATATAGGATGGCTTCTATAGTGTTGAAAGAGTTGAAGATATAGTTGTAAGAGTTTCTTAATAAAGGTTTCATAAGATCGAGTGTTTTACCATGGGGAACACCTGTTCTGTTTGTCAAGAAGAAGGATAGTTCTTTAAGGCTTTGTGTGGATTACAAGCAGTTGAACAAAGTCACCATCAATAACAAGTATCCTTTACCATAGATCGATGACCTTTTTTATCAACTTAAAGGGCCAGGTGTCTTCTCCAAGATTGATCTTAGATTCAAGTATTACTAGTTGAGAGTGAAGGAGCAAGACATATATAAGATGACTTTTAGGACTAGATATGGTCACTATGAGTTCCTAGTGATGTCTTTTAGGTTACCTAATGCACCAACGGCATTCATAAATCTCATGAACCGAATCTTCAAGCTATTTCTAGATTAGTTTGTAGTAGTCTTCATCGATGACATCCTTATGTATTCTAAGGACTAAGAGGAGCATGAGAAGCATCTACGAATAATTTTATAGATCTTGAGGGATGAAAAGCTCTATGCTAAGCTCAACAAGTGTGATTTTTAGCTAGCAAAACTATCATTTCTAGGCATATAGCATCGGCAGAAGGTATAAGGGTCAATCTTAGCAAGATTCAAGTTGTAATAGAGTGGAAACTACCTAAGAACACAACTAAGATCAGGAGTTTCTTGGGTTTAGCTGGATGTTATAGAAGGTTTGTCAAGGGGTTTTCCTTAATAGTAGCCCCTATAACACATCTTTTGAGGAAAGATGTGAAGTTTGAGTGGGATAACAAATGTCAGGAGAGTTTTGATAAGCTCAAGAGTATGTTGACTGAGGCTTTGATTTTGATTTAGCTAGTGTTAGGAAAAGAGTTCACAATATAAAGTGATGCCTTACTAAATGGGTTGGGATGTATACTCATACAGGGTGGTAAAGTTGTTGCTTATGCTTCACGATAATTAAAACCTTATGAGAAAAACTACTTGACTCATGACTTAGAGCTCACAGCCATTATGTTTGCTTTAAAGATATGAAGGCATTATCTTTATGGGGAAAAGTCCTATGTCTTCATTGACTATAAGAGTCTGAAGTATCTCCCGACATAAAAAAAGTTAAACTTTAGGCAAAGAAGATGGATAGAGTTGATTAAGGATTATGATTGCCTTATTGACTACCATCTTAGGCAAGGTAATATGGTTGTAGATGCCTTGAGTAGGAAGTTTATGTCAGCTTTAAAGGTGATACATGTAAGTTTAAAGTTGCAAAATGACAGCGGTTTGTTAGCTGATTTGCAAGTTCAGCCAAGTTTGATGCAAGTAGTGAAGGATTCATAAAAAGATGATCATAAGCTTTAAAGTATCATGAGTAGGATCCAACAAGGGAAATCTATTGAGTTTGTGATTAAGGAAGATGGTTATTTATATTATCATGACTACCTTTATTTGTTAGATGGTAAATATGTAAGGCAGTAGATTTTACATGAACTGAATAACGCACCATATACTATGTATCCTAGTAGTACTAAGATGTACTAGGATTTAAAGTCGGTCTATTGGTGGCTGGGCATGAAGAGAGATATAGCTGACTATATGACCAGATGCCTCACTTATCAACAAGTGAAGGCTAAGCATCAAGTTCCTTCTAGTTTGCTACATCTTTTAGCAATCCTAGAATGGAAGTGGGATCGAGTCACTATGGATTTTATGATTGGACTACTGTAGAGATTATGATATTTTTATCGGGGATGAGAGTGGTTAGTGGAGTCACCACTTGGCCTCTACATCAAGACCTCTAATCTTCTGTACCAAAAAAGTTTGAAATTTTAGAACTTATTTATGCCCCAATAATTGTTGTCAATGTATATTGTAACATTTATCAGTCCCTTATCATTCAAGCATACGTCATTCTTAATTTAAATTGCATCACCTTTACATGTATTGGAAGTAAGTTTCAATATTTAAATAATACAGTAATGTATATCATACATCTAGAAAATAGGTTATTCATTGTTTGTTAATTGACCTGACAACTACTCGTAATTCTATAAGAATTATCGGTAACTGCCTAACTCCTATCTCTAGGAGATTGGCCTTTATTAAAATACATTTTTCATATGACTTTTGATTAAAGAAATACAAATCCATTTTTATTAGAAAACACTAATTAATTATATAGAAAGCTATTTTAATGTTAGATTAGGGTTTAACATGTAAAACAAGTTATTTACCAACTATTACAATACCAAAATAAATAATAAAATGTTTATGGTACAAAACCAAAAGGGTAAGTTATAATCCTAAAATGATCCCACTTCTACATTGCCAGGTCTGTGCGAATGTCTAAGAGGTTGACTGTTAGTTCATGCAGACCATCGCCAAGGAGGAATTGGGTATGTTCCATCTTTCACTCTAACAAGAGAACCTAAATGACAACTCAGAAAACACCAAAGCCAAATAGGTTAGATCGAGATTATTAACACATGATAAACAACATATGGACATATTTAAGATAAATAAGTCAAAGATCATTAATTATATAAACAAAGCATATGTCGAGGAATCATCATACAACTCATCACCTTAGGTCCGTGCGGACATACAATCCTTATAGCGGGGAGTCTGTGCGAACTATTTTCCAATTTTGTGCACACAATCACATACTTTCAATATTAATGCATGATCATATTAAGTCATATCAATTACTTAGCATATAACGTAGTACTATTGGAATGGAGAATTATGTTTACTGGATGTAGGTCTGTGTGGATCAAGTTACCAAATTCTCATAAAGGGAAGAAAGCCATGCAGACTAATCTACATGCTTATGTCTAAAGGCACTAAGTCCATGTAAACCTAAACACATATATGGTCAGATTTATGTAGTGGTGGTTAATATCATATGACATGCCAAACATTAACTATAAGGATCAATCTTATATCCTACATATCAATACAATTGGCTTACTCATCATAAATAGGAGTGGGGATAACAAAGTATCACCTCACTTATACATCAACTTCAGAGATCATAAGCCTACAAGACATTAATGAATCTTTTAATAGACCTTAGACATTTCCTAGACAAGAAAATCTCTTCAAACACTAGCATAAAAGCCTTAGGATTTAAGTGAAAATGGTTAAGACCTCTCCTAGATCAAACCTTTCAAGCTCCCTAGTGTTTCCTACCATTGAAATGTGTGTCTCTTCTTATTCTAATTTTTTGAACCCCTTTCACTATTGATGTAGAGAAGTATTTATATCTATTTTTTTTAGGTTTTTCCTCTTATTCATCCTAAAAGGAGTCCTAATCCTTAAAGGATTCTGGCTTTTAGGCTGAATAGGTAGTATTTCCATTCAGAGTGTTTTTTCCCATCGGTAAGTCCATATGAACTTATCTATACTAGTCTGTGCAGACTAAGCTTTGTGGTATAATGGTCTGTAGTCCTTATGGGCTGAACTTTGGCCTATTCATGTAGTTAGTCCATGTAGACCTACCTCTTAATAGCTTTATGCTATGCTTGAGAGTTTATTTATGGCTATCATCATAGGTCAATGTGAGGTATCTATAGTTGCCCCCACTTTAGTGTGTGTTGTGTATCAATAGTACATAGCAAAGTATCTAAGTAAAGGATACTTACCTATCAACTTGTTCAGCTCATGCTATTACTGAGCGAGCCTTGATGTAGACTTCAACATTAACTGTGGATTAGCTTATGAGGTTGAACTCAGAGGATGGATTGGCTTATGAGGCTGAACCCAGAGGATGGTGGATTGGCTTACAAGGCTAAACTCAGAGGATGGATTAGCTTATGAGGCTGAACCCAGAGGATGGATTAGCTTATAAGGCTAAACCCGAATGATGGATTAGCTTACAAGGCTAAACCCAAAGGATGGATTGGCTTATAAGGCTGAACCTAAAGGATCGTAGATTAACTTACAAGGCTGAACTTAGAGGATGGATTGAACTTGGCATTGATCTAGAATTAGAGAATTAAATTTAGGGTTGATTTATGATCTGTGGATTAAACTCGGGGTTGATCTATGATCTATGGACTGAACTTCGGGTTGATATAGAATTAGAGAATTAAACTCGGGGTTAATTCATGATCTGTGGATTGAAATTTGTAGTTGATCTAAGGTTATGCATTGAACTTTGAGTTGATCCTGCAAATAAGAAATAAAATATTAGTTTAATTATGAAAAGAGTAAGTTTGACCTTTGAGAGGCATTTCTCTTTTTCTCTGGCTCTTTTGAATTTTGGTAGTCAAAGGTCTGTGCGAACTTTGTTGGTCATAGTCTATGTGGACTAATCTTGACTAGAGTCTATGCAAATTTATGTTATGCCTGACTCTCGCAGACTATTGGAGACGAGGTCCGTACGGACTTAGTAGAGAAGTGGTCTATGTGAACCAACACTGCGGAGGTCCATGCGAACTTATTGCATCAAAGATATAACCATCCCTTTTCCCTCTCATTTTTCATTTGTGTCTTTTCCAGTCTTCTTCTCTTACTCTTTTCTCTCTAACAAATGACTCAACTATGGCCTTTTACATCGGCAATGCCTCTAGTTCGTCTTCTTCAAATGGTAAAGAGGCTCCCATAAGGAGCGAGATCTGAACCTTCTCCTCCTCCTCTAGAAGACATCTTTATGCTGACTTTAGTTGGTTTCATTCCTTCTATCATCATCAATTGGCCTAGGAATGCCGCACCTATCAATGGGGTGGCATTTGGTGACCTAATTCTAATTTTAGTGGATTTGGCACATTATGCTTGCTCTAAAGTGTATCCTTAAGTGTGTTTTCTATCCACTTTGGTCGAGTTTCTCTGTGTTTTTATGTTTTGAGAATTCCCTAGTTTGATAAGTCTATGCAAACCTAGATCCCTAGGAAAGTTAGTCCGTGCGAATCTAGTGTTCAACTTTATTTCCAAAAGTTATCATGTGATCATTCTCTTTTAAAGCCTATGTGAACTTGTTGTTGACTATTTTTTACCCTATTTGATGTCCGTGTGAACTTGTGTTTGACCATTTTTTACTCTATTTGATGTCCGTGTGGACTTCCCTGTATCTTATAAATAAGGCCCATACAGACCAATCTTGCTTACTTTTCTTGGTCCGTGTAGACCTTTGTTTAAAATTTAGTCCATGCAGATTCTTTTTCACTTCTGCTTTCTTTGTTTATGCAGATGCACCTTAAGTGCGAGGGCACCTTATCTGCTCCCCAATAGTGGTATTCCAACTTGCCGATGGTGGTAAAGAATAAAGTTCATATGACTGGCTTCTAAACCTTCCTCGATCACCTCATAGGCGGGGATTTTTGCCACGATTTACAAGCCTTGCGAGCACTGCTAGATAGGTGGATAAACACTACCCACATTTTTCATCTATCTTTTAATGAGGTGATGATCACCCCGTTCAACTAGGTTTTTATCACTGAGGCTTTCTGCACTGGCCACATGATTGCCTTTGATGCTTGCTATAGACATCTATCCTTATGGCTATGAAAGGTGAAGGAATTGATAGGGTTCATCCCTTAAGATAGGGCTGGCAGTATCTGTTGCACGGATATGTAGGAGAGATAAAGGGAGGAGTCACCTTTAAGTGAGTTAAAAGAGGACCAGTACACCTGCTTTTTTATGTTGTACTTGATGGGTACCACTTTGTTTGCTAGCATTAATGGTACTGTAAGCTAGAGCTTCCTTCCAGTCTTGAAGGAGGTTGACAAGATAGGCAGTTGGAACTAGTGCTGCTCTTTTTTGGGATGAATATTCCGGAGCCTTGACATAGCTGTGCAAACTTAAAAGAGCCACTGCTTTGTTCAGGGCTTTGTGTCTGGCATCTTGGTAAGCCACTCCCCCTTTCATTTTTTCACTCTTCTTCGGGATTTTATTGGTAACCTTATTTCTTATTGTTTTTAAGTGTAGGCTTATGAGCTTCATTTGTTAGCTCACCCTTGCAAGCTAGATGTGCCCCGCAACTATCCAGTGATGGATAGATGGGTGTGACCTTCTGTAGGCTAGTGGAATGCAGCCTTATTAATGCAGCATCGATAGTACCTTAGTTCCTGAGCTTGGACCGATGGGAGTATTTCCTATACAAAGAAAATTTTTGTTAATGTTTATTCACATGTAACTAATGCTTACCCATATAAGTTGATTTAGCTTGATTTGTCTTTCCTATAAATGAGTTACCTCCTCCTCTGCACTTTATTAGGGGCTTGTCCTTTTATCATCTGTTGCTGACCACTCCAGAGACAAACTACTAGTTTCTAGGAGAAAGGGTGGTTAGCTGGCACTTAGGTCCTAACATCTGCCTTATTCCTTAACTTGATGTTGTTTGGGTGGTACATTAACAATCTAGAGTTTGTGTAAGGGATAATTGTGGGACTCATAGGGGCTACACTGGTAGAGGATAGCAATGGAGGTTATGCTCCTTGGGTCTCGACTCATTTGCTTCCATGGGTCCCTTATACATTGAGACCTCTAGCACCTCAGGTGAGTTTCTTGCATTTTAATTCCTTTATATGACATTTTCTGACTTGCATGTGTGGTGTTGTAGCCTATTACTGCCCTTGAGGTAGGCCCATCCTCCTCAAGAAAGTGGCCTAAAACTACTCCTAACTCTCTCAGCTCTCAGTTCTTACCTTCTTCTGTTTATGGTGGAGCTTCAAGTCTATCCATTGGTCCGACACCTTTACTTGGCGAAGTGATAGAGACCCTGGTGGACATCCTAGAGTTAAGCTATATATGTTACAGCATCAATGGGGAGCTATCTTCTACTAAGCTTTGCATAAAAAGAGAACTTGCTAATGGCCTTTGAGCCTGATAATACGACGCTGGTAAGGCCATTGGTTTCACTACTTGCACCACTTGAATCTTCTTGTTGTATATGCCTTACATTTCTTTCCTCTGATTAGGTGAAGAAGGCTCCAGTGGAGAGGACTGCCCGAGTTGTAGAGGCATCTAGGAAGGCCATGATAGATGAGACCTAAGTGCTTACTGTAAGTAACTTTCTTGTCATGGTCAATTTGGTGTATGTCGTGTGTGTTATATGTGTTTACGTGTATATGTATGTTGTGTATGTCATGTACATTGTATATGTTACCTATGCATGTACATTTTACATGTTATGTATGTATATGTATGCTATGCATGTCATGTATGTTACATGTGTATGTATGTTACATGTCGTGCACGTTATGTATGTTACATGTGTATGTATGTTACGTGCGTGTTATATGCCATGAATGTCATGTATGTTGCATGTGTATATATGTTAAATATGTGTTATATGTCGTGCATGTCATGTATGTTACATGTGTATATATGTTACATGTATGTTATATGCCGTACATGTTATGTATGTTACATGTGTCTGTATGTACATATGCTATGCTACATTGATCCTTCACTTTTTCTTGTAGAATGAGCTGTCAAGGTGGGTGGCTACCCTAAGCTGGTAATCTCTTCTGAGGATGAGGACACAGAGGATGAGGACAACTTTAAGGAGTAGGCTAAAAGGCACCCCCTCCTTCTTTTCCTTTTTGTTTTTTTTATTATGGTTGTTACGTGGGGAGTAGCATGTGAGGCCTCTCCCCTCTTAGGGATAGGAATTATTGCTTCCTATTTTTATACTTTTGAACTTTTTATGTACACTTTAATTTTTCTTTCAAGCATATTTATCTTTGGCTTTTATTTGATCTTGGATGCTTTATTTTTCTTTCATGCACTCGTATGAACTTGTGGTGCTTTAGTCCGTGTAGACCTGAAAGGATCATTTTGGTCCTGGCAAACATTACCTAAATATAGTCATGGACTTGGCATGGCAATGGCATAGACATATATCTCTTGGTCCGTGTAGACTATGACATCATTTTTAGGTCTGTGTGACTTCCTCGCGTGTTTTGGACTCATGTTTTTGATAGGAAAAGGAATGGGATTTCTTGGCTTATAAATACCCCCTTTTTAATTCTCTCACCCTATACTCTTCATCATGTCTCCTTTCCACTAGGAGTTGTTTAAGATTTTAAAGTCAAAGACCTCTTGGGCCTCTCTTATTCTTGCCCCTTTTTCTACTCTTAGGTTTTTAAGGAAGGTTCAGATTGACCCTGATTTCTTAAAAGCTGCAGCATGGCACTAGGACCCTATTTTCCATGTCTTCATCTTTAGTCAATAAGAAATTTGTCCAACCTTAAAGAATTTGCCACCATTTCAGAGTATAAAATTACTCCTACTACCCCTTTAACCTTACCTTCTTTTGAGGACCATTATCCTATGGATATTATTCTTGATTTGGGTTTTTCTCTAGTTGTGGCTTGCAAAATAGTGCTAAGGGTACGCTCGATTTCTCTATAAATGATCCTAGAACATGCTTATCAAATTCCTATTGATTCAATAGAATAGGTGAAGTGTATCTTGTTATGCCTTTTTGGAAGCTAGCTTACTATTACTTCTCGTGATGAGTGTTCTGATTTCATAATCCTTTATCTTCTAACTATGACATGCTCTAACCATAATCTTTTTAGCATTTTTCTGGCCAAAACCATCTGTGGTTTAGATGTCCTATCGAAAGGAGATATTGATCTTATAACTGAAGTCTACTTCTCTTACAAGTATGTGTCATAGACCTTTACTTTGTTGTGACCCTAATAATGGGTCAGCCTAATTTTTGCTTAGGTGGCGGCTTTTTCTCTTTTTTTTAGATTTGGCTATAAAAGAACTTGAGATTGCTCATTCCCCCACCCGAAAGACTTTAGGCAAAGTATGGATCATGCCATTATTGTGGGAGGAAGCTTAAAATAAAGTGTGACTCCCTTGACTAGTGGCTTTTATGGCTTGGCATAGCTATTATAGCACAATAGAGATGTCCTTGTGGAAGATTAACCATTTTACCCTATCTTGCCATGCTGGTTGTGTTCCCTTGATTGGGTTAAGACATGCTACCTTTTATATCCCCTCATGCATTTTGTAGCAGTTCGATTTGGTGCAAAGGATACCTACTGAGCCTTTAGGATTCCATGGTGGCCTTTTAACTCGTCATTTCCTGCGCTCTTTCCTTGAATTATGGCAGCAACGCACCATCTTGAGGGATGTGCCTAATTATACAGTCAATGCTATTAATACAGATGAATCCTACAATGAGTGGATTTTATGCAATGCTAAAAATAATAGATCATTAGTGCTAAAAATAATAGATTATTATTACTAAAAAGGAAGAATGAGGGCAATATTCCTAATTCTGAGAAGAAACAATATTTGTAGAATTTAATTACTTGTATGACCCATTCCTAAATGGGAATTTGCATATCAAGGATCAAAACTAAAGTATATTTATCATTAACTACATTTTAAGACTAAGCCCATTAGTCTTGGCAAATGTATTAATTTCCATTGATAGTACCGTCATTACCAATAAGCCTTAAAAAGGTTTTCTTGATTAGACATTTTCTCTCTGATCCCTTAGCTTTTGCCTGAAGTGCCTCATTAGGTTTTCACCTCATCGGGGTCTCTTAAGTTTTGCCTGAACTACCCTATTTCGGTTTTTAGTTTAGTGAACTCTTTTTTTTTAATAGAAGTACTTTTTTAGCCTATCTGTGTTTACTGGTTCTGAGAGTTCATTACCCTCCAAATCTGAGATCTTGATGCCCGCATGCTTGAGCATTTTTTTGACCATAAATAGACCTTCTCAATTAGGTTTGAATTTTCCCCTAGGATCGGGTAATAATGGTCAGATCTGTTTGAGCACCAAATCACCTTCTCATATGGTTCTAGGCTTGACTTTCTTGTTGTAAGCTCTCAAATTCTCTTCTGGTACAATTGCATGTGATAGAGAGCTTTAAGTTATTTTTTGTCAATTAATACCAACTGCTCGTATCTGCTTCTAACCTATTCTGCTTCAAGTATGTTTGCTTCCAATACTACCCTTAATGAAGGTATTTCAACCTCGATTGGTAGCACTACCTCCATGCCATACACTAATGAATAATGTGTAGCTTGGGTGGATATCTCGACCGTTGTTTTATATCCCCATAATACGAACGGTAACATATATACCCAATCCTTATAGGTGACTATCATCTTTTGTAAAATCCTCTTGACATTTTTGTTGGCAGCCTCTACCGCTCCATTAGCTTGAGGTCAATATAGAGAAGAATTATGATGTTGAATTCTGTACTTCTGTAAAAGTTGTCTAGTTTCTCCCTGAAATTGCACCCCATTGTCTAAGATGATCTATTGTGGCAATCCATACTTGTAGATAATATTTCTTTCAATAAATTTTCCCATCTATCTTGCCCCTAATTTATTGAAAGATTTTGCCTGCACCTACTTCGTGAAGTAATCAATTGCTACCACTATGAACTTATGTCCTCTAATAACTAACAGTCTTATTTCCCTAATTATGTTGATTCCCTATGTTGAGAATGGCTATAGAGATAACAAGCTAATCAAGTCATTAGGTGGCAAATGACTCAAGTTCCCATATACTTGGCATTTGTGGCACCTTTTCACAAAATCATAGTAATATGATTCCATGGTCGACCAGTAGTATCCTAACCTCATGATCTTTTTCGCTAAATTCCTCCCATTCATGTGAGGACCACATACCCCCTCGTGTACTTCCTCGAGTACTCTTTAGGACTCCGTTTTGTCTATACATCAAAGTTGTATCCCATCCATTTTTCTCTTGTAAAACATGCCTTAGAACAAGATAAACTGAGTGGATAACTTTTAGAGTGCCTTTTTGTCCTTTTCAGTTGCGTTCTTAGGGTATTGTCCCATTTCTAGGTAGGTTTGGATATCATGGTACCATGGTACTTCCTAATGAGGTTGCTCAGCAACGGAGATAACTATTCCAGTATAGGTAGGAAACCTTGTCTTGCTAAAATACATCAGCTTAGACAGATCCCTTTTGGTAAGGTTTGACACTGACATCAAGGTGACTAAGCCATTTGTAACCTAGTTTTGTTCTCTAGGGATATGATGAAAGGTGCATCGATCAAATCCTTCGGCAAGGTCTATGAGTATTCTGACATATTTACTTAAGTTCTCATCCTTGACTTCCCAATTACCCTTTACTTATTGGATAACTAACATTAAGTCTTTGTAGATGTCAACCACTTTTGCCCCTAGCTGATATAGAGTTTTGAGACCATAGACACATGCCTTATATTCTACTATGTTGTTGGTGGCTGAAAATTCTAGCTTTTTTGCAAGAACATCTGTTTGCCTTTTGGACTATTGACTAGTGCTTTGGCTCTAGCTCCTTTTTGGTTAACGACCCCATTAGAAAACATTTTCCATCCTACTTAGGATATTGCCTCCAAGTGTTTATCTAGAAATTTATATTCTTCCTATTTCTTTTCGATCGAGTGCTAGGCTAGAAATTCAGCTACAGCTCGGCCTTTAATGGTCTTCTTTGTAATATAAGAGATCTTAAACTCTTGAAGAAGTAATATCCAATGTCCTATCTTTCCTACTAAGGATAGAGCAGATTGTAAATACTTGAGTGGATCATGTTTCACTATTGCCTCTACTTTGTAAGATTAGAAATAGTGTTACAGCTTCTTTGATGCCAGATTACTCCCAAACATATTTTCTCTACTTTTGTGTATTTTTGTTCTTATGGGAGTAGCTTCTTACTCAAGTAATAAATCATATTTTCTATTCTAGCTTCATCTGCTTGTGCAATTAGTGCTCCTATTGAGGACCCTTCCACTGCTAGGTACAAGATTAAAGGCTTGCCAAGTTTCGAAGGTCTTAGAATTGGAGGGTTAATCAGATACTTCTTGATAAATTAGAATGCTTTCTGGCATTCATTATTCCACTCCTTCAATTGTCCTTTGCATAGTAGGTTAAATATAGGTTCACAAACCGTCATGAGTTTAGATATGAACCTACTGATGTACTGAATTTTGCCCAGGAATCCCCTAACTTCTTTTTTTATCTATGGTGTGGGCATATCTAAGATGGATTTGACCTTGTCCGGGTCGACTTCAATCCCTTTCTTGCTTGCTATGAAGCCCAACAACTTTCCTGATGTGACTTTAAAGACATACTTCTTAGGATTAAGCCTTATGTTGAACTGGTCTAGCCTCTGGAAGAACTTTTCTAATGCTTTGAAGTGTCCTTCCTTTTCTATGGACTTCACTATCATGTCATCTACATATACCTCGACTTCTTTATGCATCATGTCATGGAACAGCTTGGTGGCCATTCGTTGATAAGTAGCTCCCGTGTTCTTTAACTTGAAAGGCATCACTTTGTAACAATACGTACCTCATTTTGTTATGAAGGCTGTCTTGTATTTGTCTATCACTTTCATCAAAATCTGATTATATCCAGAAAACCCATCCACAAATGAGTACATAGCAGCCATTGCCGCACTATCCACCAGCATATCTATATAGGGAAGGGGAAAATCATCTTTTGGACATGCCTTGTTCAGGTCTCAGTAATCTATGCATATCCTAACCCTTCCATCCTTCTTGGGTACTGGTACTATATTAGCGAGCCAAGTGGGGAAAACTACCTCAAGCAACTTGACTACCTCTTCTTTTACTTTTTCTACCCATTCTAGTCTCATTTTTCTAAGCTTTTGTCATACTGGGAGGGCATGGTTGTGCATTGGTATGGCATGTTCTGTAATTTCTTTATTGATCCTTGGCATGTCATCGTAATTCCAAGCAAAAATCCTTTCATATTTCTTTAGGAATCTCTCAAATTTTTCTCTTTCTTTGATAGTATTATCATGGGCAATTAATGCATTCTTTGGTTGCTCATTGGTTCTAAGATTAAAAGGATTAGTTTTAATGCAATTAATGTTAAAAATGCTCATGTAATGATCATATGCATGCACATTACCATTAGGAGAAAGATCACACAAATAAGCAAATTCATTGTTCATTTTATTAGAAAGATAATCATTCACCTCAAAAAGGTCACAAAGATACAATTCATCTATAAATAAATCAAAGTTTTCTAGCTCAAGCACACCCTCCAAGAGGGCAGGGTAGACTTTTTCAATAGCTAGTAGCTTCGAGAACACTTCCTCTATCCACTAAACTTGAGTAAGATGTCTTGATTCCTAATCTACAACATTAGCAAAAATTTCAAATCTCGGCCTACTGAGTCCCTTTATTATGGTAGGTTCTAGGGTCCCATCATACTTGATACCCTTCTGCTTGACAAAGTGATCTTCTAACAAGTTGCCCTGTCTCGAGTGACCCTTTTTGCTTGGATCATAGCCTAACCCCTTGGTATCCTTTTAGGTATACAACTGTAAAGGTTCAGTGATACCTTGTAAGTTTTTCCCCAAACTGGCTTTATGGAAAAAGTCCATTCACTTTATCATTTTAGACATAGCCGGGTCTATGTAATCCTCATAAATTCCAACAACATGGAATCCGTTGAAAGGCAGATTAGAGATAGCATGATTGACTTTGGCCTTTACGGTCACAATGTTACCTTCACGTGGGAACTTGATCATTTGATGCAGAGTTGAGGGAACTCCTCCTAGCTTATGGAACCAAGGCCATCCTAATAAGATAGAGAAGGTAGCAGGTATGTCGATAACTGTGAACTCTACTTCATTAACGACTAGTCCCACCTGTACCTTGACTATGAATAACCCTTCAGCTTGCTTCTTAGTGTCATCATAGGCTTTTATAGTGATGCTAGAGGGTAATAAATCTTCTTTCTTGATCCCCAAACCAGCTAGGATCTTGGCAGGGCAAACATAAAGGGAGGAACCATCATCCACCATTGCATAACCTATTTTCTTCCTATTCACTTCAGATTTGATAAAGAGGGGTCTGTTGTGTTCCCTTCCTTTTAAAGGTAGATCTATGTCTAAAAATGTGATGAGGCCTGTATTGCCTATTTTTATTACCTTTACAAGCTCATTTAGTGTGGTGGTTGTAAAAATAGCAACCTGACCTAAGGCTTTAATCACTTTTTGCCTATGGTTTTTGGATGACATCAACAAATCCTAGATGCTGATGTTGGCTTGAGTTTTCTTAAGCTACTTTAACACCTCCTCACGCTTACCTATTTTGGATTCAGATTCTTTTTTGAGTAAGATCCGACTGTTCTTTTCTACTCTCTCCACCATTTCTCCCTCAACCTGTATTAGCTCTCTCTTACCCTCTTCGAAATCCTCATCAGAGGATTCATCCTAGAAATTTTTGCTCTTTCCAACCTCATAATCACTCTCACTATCCCAAAAACCAATCATTAGGATTGATTCACTCACCCTCACTCCTGCTTTTATAGTTAGGTCAGACCCATAGATTTCCCTAAACACATACTCTTCGGGTAACCCAAATTTAAAGAGGCATGTGGTGTGATGTTTTGGCAATGGGTTTCATGAAGTTTTTAGATCCGAGATCTATTTTGAATCGATAAGATCTTGGATGGCCCTTCTAAGGAGTTTGCAATTGTCTGTAAGGTGTCCAGTTCTCTTATGATAAGCACAATACTAATCGTGCCTATGATTGTGGGGTAATGGACCATTAAATGGCTGGTGTGAAAGTGGCTATAGCTTTTCCTCTTTAGTGAGCTTCTTCAAACACCATGACAAAGATTTACCCAGATTTGAGTACCCACGGCCTTAAACTAAATGTACCTCAGTAGTTTTAGTGGAATTGCTAGCATTTCCACCCACAAAAGTAGGATTATTGTTTGATCTCTTGCAACCCTTATTTTGATACCCGGCTTCAAGGTCAATAGCAATATCCTTCAATGTAGTAATGCCTTTAGTGGTGAGCCCGTTGTTCATATAACTATTAGCATTCCTAATGAATATCTTGATCTGGTCAATGTCTTCGGGCTTATTCCTCATCTTCAGGATCTTTTCCCTCTACCTCGGGAGATAGTTAGAAAAACTCTCATTAGGCTTTTGCATAATCAGCTCTAGATCTTTCAAAGTAATCTCAACACTGGCATTATTGGTGTATTGCTTATTGAATGCCCTTGCCAACTCATTCTAGTTCTCCTTGACCCTTCTCTCTGGTTAATGGCACCAGTCAAGAGCCTGACCTATGAGAGACATGCTAAATAGGCTCACAATCTACTCTTCTATCAGATGGGTGGCTCTCATGGCTGCCGCATACTATTTCAGGTGAGTACGAGGATCAGAGGTTCCATCAAACTTACTTAAATCAAGCATCTTGAATTTGTGAGGCATAGAGTGATCGAGTCTTAGACTAATGTCATCCAAGTCAGTATCTCTACCCCCAGTTACCAATCTGGACATAGCCTCTATTTTTTCATTTAATTTCTTTAACTAATCATTTTTCTATGCCTTAGGAGTACCTTGTTGTAAGCCTTTACCACCTGTGGTATCTAATCATTAGATGACTGGTCATCCTTAGGCTCCCTAGCTATCTCATTTCCCTTGTTGGTCCCGAAAGTCTACCCCACCTCTTGAGGGTTCTGCATATGGGAAAAGCATTGGTAACTAGTGATGTAATCCTTCTTTCGATCTCGGCCATTGCTTCCATGAACATAGCCTTGGTCACGTACATATCAGAAGATATGGTTCCTCACTTTAGTTGTATATGTACTTATAGACACTGGGTTTTAGAGGCTCCTAGGTTCGGTTTGCCTGATGATGAAAAAGAGGAACAAAAATCCTAAAAGTTAGATTTTTAAGTCCAAGTCAAAGATCTCAAAATTTTTCCTTAAGGAATTATCCCTTCTCTTATTATTATTGTTGTTGTGCTAAAAAAAAAAAAGAAGCAAATGCTTGTTTTGGCTACTAAAATGCCCGTTTGGGCTTTTAGCCTAAAACGGGCATTTTTGCACACAAAATGCCCGTTTTAGCCCAAACGGGCATTTTGGAAATGAAAACTACCATTTTGGCCATTGCACTCAAAACGGCTATTTTTGCTTGAGAAAACGCCCATTTTGTCGGCTCGGGTTTTTTTGCATAAAAGCCAATTTGCTCACTTTGAATAGGGTTGGTCAATTTTTAGAGAGAGAAATATATAAAAAAACACAGAAAAATATTATTTTCACACAATTTTGGGTTTTTTTCTTTAAGATTTAAGCATTAACTTTAATCTGATCCAAGATCTCTCTAAAGGCAAATATACCGGTGTGTTAACCAACCCATTTTTTTTATCTATTTTTCAGTTTCTTCCTCTTCCATTTTATCCATCTACAAGTTAGATACGGTAAATTAATTTATAAATATTTTTGTGCTTGCGAGATTGTTTATTTTCCTTTATTCTTTGTCTATGTTTTTATTTTCGCTTCGCATCAAAGATATTATTTTTGGTTGTTTATGTTGATTTTATTTTTCTTCTGGTATTATCCATCTACTAGTTAGATGTGATAATTTATTTGAGCTAAAATTTATATTCTTGTGATTGCCTATTTTATTTAATTTCTGTCCATCTTTGTATTTTTTATTAGCATCAAAAATATTATTTTTGGTTGTTTGTGCTAATTTTATTTTTCTTTTGGTATTATCTATCTACTAGTTAGATGTGGTAATTTATTTGTACAATATTTTATACTTTTTTGTGTGACCTTTTATCTTTAATTAATTTTTGTCCAATTTTCCATTTTTTATTCACATGCTACTATATTGTTTTTGTGATTGCCTTTGTGAGTTATCTTGATAATTTAGGGCTGATTGTGGTTATTATTTCTTATTTATTAGATTGTATTTTAGGCTTTTTAGAATGTAATTTTTACTTATTCGGTTAGATTGTATTTTAGGTAATTACTTTGTAATTTATTTTCATGGGAATGGAAAAATAACTAAAATATTTCTATTTAAGTAATTGGTGTTTTATTAATAAAATTGGGTTTGATTTTCTTAATAGAAGTCATAACAAAATCATTTTCTACAAATTGACATGTGAGAACCAAAGTTCTCAAATTAAATCCACTCCTTGATTTATATATGACACATCCAATTTCAATCCCGAAATACTCCATGAGCATCGTATTAGGTAGAAAAATGGTTTTGCATGTTAAAAAGAAATAATATTCAATATTGTATTTTTACCCAATAAATTGGTGTTTTGTTAATAAAATCAATTCTGATTCTTTGTCAATAAAATTGGTAGCAATGACATTCGTTTTCTAAAATTAACATTTTTGAGAACCAAAGTTCTCAATCCATTCTTTCAAATAAAAATCATCCCAATAAACTTTATTGTTCATATTACCATTCGAGAACCAAAGTTCTCAAACCCATCATCCGATTTTTAATAAAAAGTCACTATAATAAAATTTGATTTCTAAAATTGGTATGAGAGAACCCAAGTTCTCAAAATAATTAATGGCCTGATTTCATGTATGTTATTTTGATTTTGAATACCTATTTACTTTTTTGCAAATATATTTTATTCTATAATCTCTTCTATGTGAATGTGTGATTTACTTTAAATGCAATATCGCTTGAGAAAAGGAATAACGTCATAAATTCAAATCAAAATTCTATATTAACTTGAGGTATGAATAAGAGTAAGGTTCCAAACTACTTTGGTTTTAGCCTTACAAGGTATTCCTATTTCTCGACTTCTTCGAGTGGCGACTTCTACCTTGTGGTGCCTAACTCGCACCCCTTTAAAGTAATCAAAAGGGGGCGACCCTAGATTCCTTCAGCTTATTTCTCATCTTTCGAGACTTAAAGAGTCGAGGCCTAAGTTGAGTCTTAAGCTGCTTTAGTTTGATCACTCTTAGGGAAGTAAAAAAGGGTCTACACGAGAATAGTGGCGACTCTACTAGGGACACTATGAGACCATACTCTGAAAATAGCTCAACTTAATATAGAACTTCATATTTTGAATTTATCATGTTATTTCATTTCGAAATTGCATTACATGCTAGAGCCTTAGAATAAGTTAGGCAACCCTTTTATACCCTGATGTCACTTTGAAGCATAAACCCAATTTCACTCAAATTGGAAGATTGTCATGAGTGGCATCAAATCTAAGCCTCGTGCCTAAAAGGTATATGAAATGGTGAACTGATCGATCGTATGTTCATGACAAGATAGACCTATCATAGAGAGACCATGCTTGGATGACCATAGCTGGCTTGACCAAACCATCAGCCCATGTAATGACCAATAGCAACTTCCCTTAAACACCTCAGTTAATGATGCATTATGTGCTATATAGGCCTATATATGTGAAATGTGACTTAATCATCTCAAAATGCTATCAAACCCATTGGGCCTTTTCTAACTAGAATAGGTTAGGTCCCGTATTTTGAT
>CANXYI010722925.1:0-10753 GCA_948208565.1 Hura crepitans
ATTTATACTTCAACCTTTATACATGAATTATGAAAAATATTCGCTTGTTTGATTATTCTATTCTATCTATTCATAGGTTAAATGTTAGTGGTGTGTTTATCCTACCTCATAATTCAATACTTCAATACTCTTAAAATTAAATCTTTACTCTTAACTTTATTTAAAATTTTAGTCAACTTTTTATTTTTATTCCATTACTAGTAATTTATTTAGATTATTTCCATCTCATTGAGACACAATTACAAGCCAATTTCATTTGGTTATTTTTACGGGATAGTTACAGGTCACTTTTGCTTAACTAGACAGTTACGAGTCTTTTTACATAATTATTACTATTGATTTAGTCATTTTTCATTTTTCTCTTTACCTTATGCCACTATACTCAATGCTATTCCATACCATTAACCATTACCCTTTAATACCATACTTAAGCATCATTTCTTACATAATTTTTCAAGTCAAATATATCTTTCAAAATACTTATACTTAATATTATATACTATACTTACTTCTCACCATGTTTTCACATACCAATTCGACACCACATTTCACTTATGCCATACCTTATCTTAATGATCATATTTTATTCCATAACCATGCAAATGTTTTCACATTCCATGTTCCATTCATGGTACACATCTCATTACCATCATAACACCCTATTTACACATGCCATGAACACATGTACATGCCACGACATACATGGCATACATATGACCATACCTACATAACATGCACACATATACTTTCCATAACTAAAACATATCTAAACCATCATTTCTATATCCATTTTATAATATAGCATGCATAATACTTCAAAACAATCATGCACACATACATAAGCCTAACTTCCATACCCATACACATGCCTAAAACTCTAATTTGTCTAAGATATAATGCAACTTTCAACTAAATTCACTTAAAATGGTCTCCAAGTCATGTTGAAGCCATTCCAAAAATATTGATTTCCTCTTCCCTATCATTCTTCACCATTTCCAATATAACATATTAGGGTTCTAACTTTAAAAATTCCTATAAAATTCTATATAACTCCAATTAAAATATCCTTCCACACATAACATCTACACCTCAAATACCATAGGATAAAAAATATTAAACTTAACAAAATTTCACTTACTCACCAAAATGGCACTATTCATCAAGTGCTCATATCTCATTTTCTAGGCTCTGTTTCTCAATTTTATCACTTGTGTTAGCTTTTCAGAGTCATAGAGGTTAAGAACCATATAAAGATTATGGGATTTAGTGGTGTGTGAAGTGAGAAATGAAGAAAAATGAGAGGAAGGAGAGAGAAAGCATTGCATTAGCCATAAGAGGAGAAAGGTGTAAGATAGGTTGGTTTGGCATATATGGCACTCCCATATGTGCAAGGTCATTTAAATTAACTAGGTAGATGGCTCAAATAGTGCCAAGTGTTGATTTGGCGATCCATTTTAACTCAATTTTCTTTTAAACATAAGAAATTCAAAATAATTTCTTTAGATCTCTAAAAATCATCATTTTAGTGCCCAAAAATTCTTGATAATGCCTATTAAGGGCTTTGTAAAATATCTAGCCAAAATTCCTTCGAGAACTAGGGTCAATATTCACTCCTGTAAATCAAAATTTTTAAATATTTATCAAATGACCTCAAAATATTTAAATTCCTTCACCAAAAGACTCATTGGAATTTTTAACCTTCAGGTTGTCCTATTTTCAGGTCTGTCTAGGTACATCCTAGAGCTATCCCCCATAACCTTAACTAAGGTCACTACTTACTAGTTCTTAGCCCGAAATAATTTCTTAGTTCTACAAAAAAATTTTATTCACTTGTTTTTATCATTTTTTGATCAGTCAAAGTTATTTGACCAATACCCCCTTCTAGCTACTATTTAATCCTGAAGTGTCCTAAAAGACATGATCCAAAGCTAGGGAGTATTATTCATAGAAAGATGATTTTTCGGGAATTACACCTTATGTTGCACTGTATGGTAGAAAGTACAAAACTCCTTTTTATTACAGTGAAGTGGGAGAAGGTAAGATTATAGGAACTGATTTGATCTAGGATATAACAAAGAAAGTTAAAATTATTAGAGAATGATAAAAAGCTACCACTAATAGACATAAGTCATATGTTAACTTGAAATAGAGAGATATTAAGTATGAAATAGGTGAGAAAGTATTTCTAAGGTATCACTATGGAAAAAGGTACTTAGGTTTGGTAAAAAAGGGAAGCTTAGTCCCAAATTCATTGGCCCCTTTGAAATTACAAAATGAGTAGGGCCTTTGGCATATAGGCTAGCTTTACCAACTGAGTTACAACAAATCCATGATGTGTTCTATGTTGTAATGCTAGTGGTAAAGATCTAATCCCTCTTATATAATACTAGTAGAAGAGATTGAGATACAATTAAATCTAAACAATGAGGAAAAACTAGTGTGGACCCTTACTAAAGAAGTCAAACAACTAAGGAATAAAACCATACCACTAGTCAAAGTGTTATGGAAGCATCACAACACCAAAGAAGCTATGTAAGAGATTAAAGAGTAGGTAAAGGCTCAGTACCAATATCTATTTACATTAGGTAATTTTGAGGATGAAATTTCTTCAGAGGGAAAGAATTGTAACACTCATAAGTTAAGGCTCTATGAACAGTGCCTCCGAGGCTTGAGGTGTTCGGCTACCTTCATAAGGCCTAAGATGGGGTGTACTGGTCATGAAACTTTGATGAGCCAAAAAATGATGAAAATGGCTTAATTTAAAAATTTAGCAAAACCAAGAATTCATTTTAGGCCATAAGCTAGTGGGACATAGCCTTGATGGACTTGGGCTGATAATAACCGAGGGCATGCTCAGACAAACCTTAAAATATCATACCTTGAAGGTCAAAAATTCCCTTGAGATTATTGGTGAAAGAATTTTAATTTTTTAAAGTTGCTCGATAAATTTTTAAAATTTCTCGATTTTTCGAGGAATTAGTTAACTCATTAGCCAATGGAATTTTGATGTGAAACTTTATAGGCCTGTAAATAGGCTTAATTGAGGATTTTTCAGAATAGATGCAATGATTATTAGAGGTTTGAGTGAATTTTTCAAATTTCTCAAAGTTTTAGCTAAAATCAAGAATTTTTAGGATGCATAGGTGCCACAAGTAACCACTCGAGGCACATACTCACCATTATAAATACCTTTTTATTACCACATAGGCTCACATTTGCCGCCTCACCCCTCCACCCACCTTTTGCCTCCCTCTTTGTTTCCTCTTAGCCGATTCCACACCACTATTTCCTCTATCATTTTATAACTATAGGCATCACCAGCCACCACCATTCTTCCTTTAAAAATCATAAAAATAATGCAAAAATTTTTCCTTAAGGTTGTTAGACACCATTGCCATTATTAGAGGTAGGAAAAATTCAGCAAGGATCAAGTATTAATAAATGATGGGAAGAAAATTCTAATTATTGTAAGTGACCTTTCTCTTCCTTTTTATTTTTGTCTTAAGTAGCCCTCCTAATTTTAAGAATCACCATATTTTTAGATTTTCAGTTAGAGGCTTGTATGATTTCCTATGGATTTTCTAAGGTAGAAGTCCTGTTATGTAGGTGTAAGGCAAACTCAAGGGGAATAAGGAAATTAGGCTATTCAAAATCTAGGAAATGCCTTGAGTTCTATATAGGTATTTGAATTTGATATACTAAAAGCATGTTATGTTAATTTTGAATGGGATTTGACATGAACTTGTGTATAGAAGTCATGGGATTGATTAGGAATGGTGTATGAATTATGTATGTAAGCCTAATTTAATGTTAATTATGTATGAGATTGATGATTGGTATATTGATTTAGGGAGAAATATACATGTATAGTGATGATCTAAAATTGACCCAGAGGTATGTAATGTGCCTTAGTATGGAAATGATGTATGATGGGAATTGTCATGTATGTCATGTGTATTCATGATATGCATGTGAGATTGATGTGAAAAATACATGTGGGTGCATGATCATGGTATGAACAAGGCATGTGCATGAAATATCATGGCATAACATCCATGGTATGGCATATATGTGTATGTGTGTGGTATGATTATGATATATAATGTAGATTTGTGATTAGATGTGAGAATGTGCATGTGTGTGATCATACACAAGCGATGGCTGAGTGGTATGACATGTAATGTAATGCCCATGCATCGAGGCTTTGGAAGCAGTGCTTGAGACCCAAAAAAGGCATTTGTCATGCCAAGTCACAAGGTTAAATCTCGAGGTAGGGTACACTTCCTAATAAACTTTAAAGGCTTGAAAAAGGGTGAAAATGACCTCAATTAAAAATTTAGCAGAACCAATAAATTAATTCAGGCCATACGCTAATAGGTCTGGGCCCAAATTTAGTTAGGTGGGGAATGACCAAGTATGTGCCTAGACGGACCTAAAAATAGTGGACCCTAATACTTAAAAATTACATTGAGTCTAATGGCGAAAGAATTTTTAGAATCAGAGGTCATTTGCAAATTCTTGTAATTTTTGAGGTTGGCAAGTAAATCGAGGCAATTTTAAAGCTACCCTATTGGTGGAATTTTGCCACAAAAATTTACAAGTATGCAAGTGGGATTAAATAAGGAATTTTAAAATGAATAACATAATTTTTTGCTATCATTTGGAATTTTTTTGAGATTTTAGGAGAACCGTGATTTTTCCAAAATTTTGCTAGCCTAGTTCTTAAAGGAAATTGGCCATGGAATTTGTCATGCCTATAATTGAATGTATTTTAAGATTTTAGAAAGAAACATCAAAGTTTTTAAAGGTCCAATTGGCCATATAAAAATTCCTGAAGTTTTGCCGCGAAACACTCAATTTTTAGTTAGGGTACTTTTTAATAGAATTTTGTTGGGAAATTTTGCGGGCAAGAAATTATGATCAAATAAGGAATTTAGGATAAAATTCTACATTGTTTTGATGACTGTGTGATTTTTAAAAATTCTTTAAAGTTCGCAGCCCCTATATTTGGAACATCGAGTTGCAGGATGCTTAGGGGCCACATATCACAACTCGAGGCATGCCAACATCCACTTAGTAGTTGTGCCATATGGCCATGATTAGTGGTAGGCACTTGGTCCACCAATTAAACCCCCACTTGTTCCACTCTCTTCATTTTTCCTTCCTTCTTTATTGTCCACCTGAGGACAACCTTTCTCATTTCACTTCCCTTCTTGCCTAGCAAATTTCCCCTATCCAAAGCTCCAGAATTCTCCAAGGCAGGTTGCCATTAATGATTAAAAGGAGATGACTTCTCTTAGTGAACAAAAGAGGTAAGGAAAAAGGGAGAAAGAGAAGGGACAAGATAAATTCCTTAGGCTGCCAGAAAATTAGGTAATTGGAGTGAGTTTAATTCCACTAGTTTTCTTTTTATTTCTCTAAATTTTCCTCCCTTAAGACTACCTCTATATTTAAGATTTTTAATGTGGTAATTTGGTGTATTGATTTTGGTGATTCATGTGAGGTGAAACCATGAAAGGTACCAAGAATTGTTTAAGTCTAATAGTGATGGAGAAGAAAGGATTGGTGGTAGCTTGAAAAGTGGAATTGGCTGACTCCTTTAGTAAGTTAGTGAATTTAAATTAATTATAAGTATGCCTTTCTTTCTTTCCTTTTTCCTTGTTATTTTTGTGTGGTATTGTTAGTGAAAAATAAATGGAATTGAGTTGTGATCTAGTAGTGATTAATTCAAGTGTATGTGAGGGCTTTAGTAGATGCATTGGAAAAGATTTTTGCAGTGTTTCCAGGGATGGTTATGGGAATTTTGCTCTTGGATTATGGATGAATAAATAGCAAAAATGTTAATTTAAATTGAATGCCACTATAGTTGTGAATTCTAGATTTATTAATTACATGTTGTGTTTTTCCTTTTCCACTAGCTTTGTCGTGATATATGTGACAAAGGGGGCTAGTGGTAGTTGCCGTGTAGTGTATATGTGTGATTTGTGGCTACCTTAGGTAGCAAAAAAGGAGTTCTAGATGTGTGTGTTATGAATGAATGAAAGATAGAGTGTGTTAAATGAGTAGCTTTGACAGAATTTTAGAGACAATTAATGTACAAATATACATGGCATCTAACACTAAGATTTAATTGCTTAGGCATGAAGGTAATTACATCTCTTTTGAAGTGGTAGTTGGAAAATAATTAGGGGAGGGACTTTAGTGTATTTTGATGGTGGGTGTCATGTATAGTTTACTCATGTCTTAGGGTCGTATGTGTGTAACCATGCACTTGATAAATAATAAATAACATGTGAGAAGGGTG
The DNA here is from genome assembly GCA_948208565.1 of Hura crepitans. Taxonomy (NCBI): domain Eukaryota; kingdom Viridiplantae; phylum Streptophyta; class Magnoliopsida; order Malpighiales; family Euphorbiaceae; genus Hura; species Hura crepitans. Next base: position 6,305 of record CANXYI010722925.1, read on the forward strand.
AATTGTGGAATGAAAATATATAAGTTCATGTTCCTTAGCATAAGGGGCTAAAAGGTTAATATATTGGCTTAATAAAAATACAAATAATAGATAACAATAGTAATTTGTGGGAATTATGTTATGGGAAGAGTTTACTTACACATTACTAAGAGTATGGATAATCTAACTAAGAGAATAATGGAATTAAAATGACAAGAACCATGTTTTATTTAAAGTAATAGTGGGAAACAAATATAGAGATAAAATGTTAGGATATGGCAAGTATGTGAAAAATTGATAATATGTGTGTGCAATGTAATATTGATAAAATATAATACCATAAAAATATTTGAGCCTAAATTACTTGGTGCAATTCAACATAAGGAGTATGATCAAAATGGCATGGAATGAACTCCAAGATTTGGGCTTAAAAAAGAAGTGGATAAAAGTTTGAAAAAGGAACTTGAGAACTTACTTATGTTGAGACCTGATTTACACTAAACAAAATTTTGAAATGTTAAAAAAGGTGATTTAGTCTTATGCCCAAAAAGGGGCTATTTTGAGATATAATAAAAGGAAAAAAATAGACTTGCAAGAGACCCTATTGTGTAGCCAATTTACATAGCATAATTGAACATAGACTTGGTAAAAAGAAAAAGAAAAGTGACCTAAAAGGGGACTTAACCCAAAATAGAATAGTGTGATTATGTAGTATGGCTAGAAAGCCTATTATTTAGCCTTATAAATGGCCTAATGAATGTTAGCTTTAGGTCTATGAACATCGTGAAATTTTTGGTGGAACTACAACTAATAAAAGAATGTAAATTGGCCTAAAAATGGTAGTTGACCATTACCTAAACTTAAAATATGTCAGGACAATAAATGGCAATTAAATGAAAAATAAATAGGCAATGAAATTAAGAATAATACACCTTTAATAGTTGTAAGTTTAAGACTTAAAAATAATATTGGGAATTTACCCGCTATAGCCTAATTATGGCAATGTCAGACTGAGGTAAAAAGCAAACTATAAAATAAAATTCCTAACTATTTTCCACCTAAGAATATTATAAGAAGTTAATGTGTAAAGAAATAAACATAAAATTAGTTACTCAGGCCATTAGTTAGACAACGACTGGATGGGTTGACCGGTCAACTTAAGGTTTTAACAGCTGCTACTTGTCTAATTTTTAGATAGGGTCAGTATAGCAACCTAAGTCCACTTTAGGGCCACTGTACTAGTTTGTTACATAGACAACCGTATTATTCTTACATAGATTATGCTATCCATAAGTACATGCTAGTGTAGCGGTGTAGGTCCGACGGGGCCATTGCACTAGTCTATAAGATAGACCAATATGCTAAGCAGACTAGATTAGGGTTATTTTTTGTTAGGGAGGCCAATGGGATTATCTCCTTTATGCCACAATGTTACTTATTTCTAGGGAGGCTGCAGCTGATCTCTATTATGGCACATAGGCCAATACAGTGGTATAGGTCTAAAATGGGGACCATTGCATTAGTTATTCCCTCTAAGTTCAATGTATTAGACTGTAGTCTACCTAGTTGGGCTTTATTCTAAACTTAATTATTATTACTACTGATTGATTATTTAGTTGAATGGATGATTTAAAATGACTAATTGAAGTGGCACACTAACTTAAATAGCCTCCTTGGAATGAGGAAAATTATACTTGAATCTAAATGAATATGATGTCTGTAATTAAATTAAAGAAAAATTTGGGTGAGCTAAAGGAAATAATTAACTGAGATTAATACACAAACATACATGTCAGTGTCTAGGAAATACATTATGAGAAAAGCATATAATGTGCATAATTTTAATAGAGGTTGTGTCTCTATTAACCTTAACATAAAGGTTAAATATCTATATAGACTACTTAATGAAATTAGTGCAGCGATCTGAATGTAATTAATTTGCTAAAAGAATTAAATAATATATAACTAATCTCGAAGGAAAAATAATTTTTATTTGACCTCAATATGTATGAATTTATATATGTATATATTAAACTAATTCTACGTAATATGTGAGACATACTTTTAATTGATTAAATTCACCACTGAGTTTATACTCAGCATACCAATGTTTTAGTGCACATGTAAATAAGAATAGTGGGAAGGCTTGAAGACATGTGTAGTGTAACATCAGAATCAGCAAGGGTGGAGATTTTTATTTTACTTATCATGTGTAATGGCACTTATGTAATAGTTGTAAGTCATGTGTCAGCGTGCTTAGAAGCTATTGTAGGTTATAATGTAAAATAATTTATAATTTGTATAAATAGCCTTTATGAGATGAATTATTATTTATGTCACTAGTTGATTCAAACTTTATTTTGGGTGACCCAGTGGGAAGTGCTCTATTTATCGAATTTCTTCAAAAAGCTAGCAAAGTTATGACATTTAGTGGTATTAGAGCCTAAGTTATTTCTTCCTAGGTAAATTATATGAGTGTTTATGTCTAGGATTGATTCTCTTGAACTACGACACTACAATGAGGTTGACAAGTGATTATTTTATCATAATAATTGTAATAAAGATCAAGAAGACCCTACTAAAATAGAGAAGGAGAATAGTAACCCATACCCTACTACTAATCAAATAATAATTGAGTTGAAGATATATGATAGTCATCAACTCAAGCACAGCTAGAATAACTCGGGCAAATATTATTGGTATCATTATCATAAATCAATGAATTGTTAGGACGGGCAATAGAATTGGTGGTAGATGCTTATGTTTTGGGGAAAGAAATATAAGCAAATAATAAATTCTTCTTAGAAAAATAATAATATACATTGAGTCAATCTAGTTTAGGCCTTAGTACTAAGATTAGCACATAAGAGGCCAGACCCAATTTGGGCATTGCATATATAGATCTCCTTTACTAACTCTAAGTGTTACAACAATACTATAGAATGAGGTACTTGAATAGATAAAAAAATACTCACTTCATGATAGCATCTTAACTTGATTTGAGGCATGATTAGAAGCTCGTGCCTTAATTAGGCAAGGAGCTAATAAGGTTCACTAAGGAAAAGATGCCGCAGAGGCTATTACTAGTATGTCGCAATTGACTGATGCTTCTTTTTGGCATTAATAGACTAGAGACTTACATATTCTTATGCTTGTCTGATACTAATATACAACAGGAAATTTGAAAAAGTAAAGTTAGACATAGGAGTTAAAAATTTTTATTGATTTAAATGTGGCAATATACAGGGGTTATATACCTTGTTAGCTAGTAAGCTATATATGACTATTTTTCTAGCAACATTGAAATACTCTCTTTTGAATTTGATACTGGCCTAGGGAATAAATGAGTGGTAGTAATATTAACTAATAATTGGTTATGACACAAGAAAAGTTACCCATTAGACTATAAAGGGAATAAAAAATGATAGCTATACATGAGAGAAGCTTTTAAGTAGACTTATTTTAGCTAGTGAAGGAAGAAAATTCCTCCATCGGAACTAAGAAATTTATCTAATACATGTCCTTGATGCCTATACTTTCTCTCTTACTTTTGAATAAATTTTGATGGTATCTAGAACTTCAGATGTGTTTTGGCAAAATTTCTAGGATTGTCTCCTCAAAGGAAAACATGATTTGATAAATAAGATATATTAGGATATTTTTCAGCACTTATAAGTTCTAAAAGGATGGCATTTACAAAATGGAAACAATCAAGGGTGCAGTTATAGGAAATGGTAAATAAAAGGCTATTAGACTTAGAACGTTACTTTAGTAGACCCTTTAATAGTATATTAGGAATAATTAAGCCCTATAATGGCAGAATTAAATATTTGCAGCAAGGAATCAATAATTAGAGGGATCTGCCCAAAGTGCTAGCATAATTGTCTAAGCCAACTTCAGCTTAAAGTATTACCCACAGAGAAGTAAAATGCCTAATGGTTCTAAAAGTTCCTTCAAGGGCTGATACCAACACTAAGGTATCATTTGGGTTTATTGGTGTTTTAATAGTTGATACAAACTTATTAAGCAAATTTTCATAAACTCAAAAAGAAATAAACATATAGCCTAGAGAAACAAAGCCTAAGTAAATAAAATTAATAAGAGAAAACCTAGTTATATAAATACAAGTATATATATGCTGTAAAGAAATAGTGGAGAATATTAATCTAGTATGAACAAAAATAAAAAGAGCGATAGCTAAAATGTTTATTAAGGCTAATAAAACTGAATAAGCCACTAGAGAGCTAAATGAGTTAAATTAATATAGATAACTGTGGAAAAAGGAAAAGGGGAATAAGTGGAACTAATTTGATTACTGTCAAGACCTCTATAGATAAAGGCTATTCCTTCTTCTTTTATTGCATTCATTATTGGGCCCGAGCATTACATCTTGAAATAGACTGCATATTGGCATAGTAATTTTTCATTTTAACATATCTACCATATGATTGCATATGGCATATTGATAGC
>CANXYI010722959.1:0-11023 GCA_948208565.1 Hura crepitans
AGTTTTGCTTTGGAATTTTATGTCGAAGTATTTTAGGAATATGATGTTTCGTAGGGAGAATGCGTCTGGACAGAATTATAATCATTTTTTCACAGAGAAAAAAGTGAGTGATAATTAAAATTCGAGACATCCTAGTAAATTGAGACCTAACTTTTATTGTTGAATCATCCGGAGAAGACGAATTATAATTATTTGATTATAATTGAATTATTAAATTCAAGCATTCTTTAATCATTGAAGTTACAAGGAGGTACAGCTCGCTCAAAATTTTGAAGCTATGCGCCTGTATCCGATCATTTAAAGTTTCGACAATTTTAATTCCATTTGAAGTTTTGGTCGCTATTAACTCAAAAGTCAAAGTTTGATATGACAAAAGATCAAGCTACAAGATTTAACGATAGAAAAGGACTTGAGAAATTCGGAAATTTATGTTAAAGTTGGGATATTTATTTTGATTTTCTTCATGAGAAACCTTAGGCATTTTCCTTTCTAATGGAATAAAAAAGTCTACTTGCAAGCTTGCAGCCATCTAGGCACCAGCGATCAGCACAATTGACAAGAGACCTTAGAGCCACCGGCATCTCCATTTAAATGTTGTCTATTATAGGATTATCCTCGTTCAAACGCTAGCAGTTCACATGCCTGAGGAAGAACACAGAAGATCAACTGATTGGCCTGCCACCTGACAGCTTCTGTAATCTTGAATTCCCATTTGGACATAATACTTAGAAAAAAAAAAAAAAGGAATGTGCAATCAGCCAAGCAAGGGAATACATCAAAGCTAAATAGAATGAGCTCTGCAAAGAAATTCATAGTATGATACAACTAAACTAAAAGTGTGCGTTTGGGAATCCTTACCAGGTTTTCTCATGTTGGGTTTGCCTGAAAGACGTTTATCCATTAGGTCGTCTCCTCTAAATATATAAACAAAAATTATAACAGTAATTATTTCATGTTAGAGACCTGCGACTTCAGCTGATTTGAATGTCAAGAGGAAGTGCTGAAATTTAATTAACAACGAAAAAAAAAAAATTCGAACTCAGTCAAGGTCAAAGTTTTAAGGATGCGGTTTAGGGTTGAAATCTACTTAGAGAAGAAATTAGAAATATAAAATTGTAATAGCAAAAGGGAATTACTTTACACAAAAAACATTCATTATATAATGAAATCAAGGCCCTAAAGCTCTATGCACATATGGAGATGTTGCTTTTGCAAACTTAACAAAGTATGTTGATGAACTGTTTCTCTTGGAATAATGGAAATTGGAAAATAAAGAAGATGTGATAATTCAGTCAAACTGAGCTGAAAAGAACACACTAGAAGCTTTGGCTTGTGGTAGATTAATCTAACAATATGCAGAAGAAGAAGAAGAAGAAGAGGAGAAGAAAAAAAAGGTTATAACAATTGTCAGTTGAGTGATTCACTAATAGATGCTTATGAAGGAGTGAGAAGTAAATGACCAACAATCAAATATAAACCATGGAAAGAGGGCATGTGAACTTAACAAGGTGAAGTACATAAGCAAAATAAACCTCCAATTGCCTCTGCAGTATGAAACAGAAATCATGTTAAGAAAACCTTGTCAAGCTGTTTCTTCAAGTTCTCAGGACCAGGCTCTACAGCAACTCTTTTTCTAAGCCTCTCGTTGCTTCCATCCTTGTTGCAATGTTTGTTCTTCTTATGATTGCTGTCCTTATTCTCACTTTTGTGCTTCTCCTTGTTTCTTGTCAACTCACTTCTTTCCTTCATTGCTGCAGCAGGGATCCTTTTTTCGGCCTGTTACACCAAACCAAAGGGCAACAGGACGTGTTCATTAGAATAAAGAAAAGCTTACCCACAGAGATTAACTGCAATCTTAAGCTAACAAGAAACACAAGCTAAACTTTATCACCAAGGATTAACATTTCATATGCTGCTTGTGAGAAATAAATTGCCAAATCAGGTGCTTAAATCCATGCCAGTTGCTCAACCAGCTTCACTGAAACATGCATAATAGTTTTGACTTTCAGGAGAAGAAAAATTAGAAATTATTAACAGCAGCCCTCTCCACAATTAACAGTATGACTGCGTAGTTTATTTGGATGGACATCCAACAGGTCTACTACTTATTTTTTCACCAAAATTAATTTTAAAGATATGAAAAAAAAAATCCATTCAAGCAAAGGAATTATACAGAAATTTTGCAATGCTTTTAACATGCATCGGAGCAAAACATTTGAAAAAACAGAAAGGCATGAGGGAAAAGAAGAATCTCTACTTCATGAAAAGACATTATCAAGCTTATTGACATTTCTCAAGCACAAAGGAAAACAAAAAGAAAGAAAGGTAAACGAAAGAATGGCCACAGAATGGATTTATTACAGAAAGGGAAAGAATCAAGCTAGTGATAGTTGAGAATAGTTTAGGGAAGAAACAGTGGTCAAGAAGATATTTTACTCCAAAGTGACACAACTATTGAGGACAATTCATTCAGTGCATCCAGTTTTATGGAGACTAAGTCAACCTACATTTATATAAATACGGTTTATCATTCTGCTAAAATGCACATCTTCAAAACTTGAAAAGTATCATAATTCAATTGCAACCTGTTTTAGAACTTATTTTCCAATGAGAAGTAGAATAATAGCATGGTGATTAAAGAGACATTATTTGTAGCAAATTCCTTACAATAGGCAGAAAAATAGAAGCACTTTCCCTCATATGAAAGGCTTCCCGGAGCACACCTATGTCAAAAGCATGTATGCAAGCATTTCTCTCTCTCAGATATGGAATACTGTGAAAGAGCTGATCCAATTCCATCCCTTCTCCTTTCCTGATTTCTCTGTCACCCACTACATTTTGGAGATAATGAGTCTCAGATACAGACAATGGGAGGGGCCTCTTGCAAAAGACTTCATGATAAGGCCAAAGCTTGAACTGGTTTATAAGATCAGCACCACCACCAAGCTCCCTTGGCCTATTCCAGAAAGAGCCTCATTCGAAAAAATAAAATAAAATAAAATAACAGCAAACAATGTTCCTTCTGAAATACAGAAAAGCTGAAACTAAAATGGAAAACTAAAATAATGAGGTATTTTGCAAAAGCAGGCATTGTTGTAAAGATAAATTCCGATAAAGGAAGTCAAAATGAGTCCATAAAAGTCAAGTCAAATCATGCTTCTTGGATTTTGAATTTGAGTCCATCTAATATTAAATTAATTAAGTTCTCAACATCACGTCCCATGAGTCAAGGATAAAGAAAATACATGAAACAAAAGAGAACTCTCAAGGATAATAAAATCATATGCACTTTTAAATATGCTGAAGAGAAAAGTCATTCAGACTCAAATAAAGCATAGATGACAGGAACTAATAATTCAGTCAGATAATATACAAAAACAATCAGTAAGATTGTGCACCATCTTTCAAGAGAAGGGTGATGGCACGGACTGGTTACTAGTAAATGGGTTTTCCTTGAAACAAAGTAGCAAGGTAGTATTAGCGTTCAACAAGGGCCACTTGATGATTCAAATTGTGGGTGCCAAGTTTAACGTCAAAAGAGTCAATAAGTAGAAACTCCTGGGAGGGAAAAAGAAGAAAACATAAACACACAAACAAACACGCCGAGAGAGAGAGAGAGAGAGAGCTCATATAGACAGTTAAACAACAAAATTGATACTCAGATAAGTCAACCAAGTCTTGACTGCAAACTAGTTGAGCTACCTAGATGGATTTTATTCTTCCATTCAAATCTTTTACAGCCAAACTTTCTGCAATCTAAACTACGTTTTTAATTATTTTTTATCACTTCAAGCCACATCGTTTTCAATCTACTTTCCCCTTTCCTCTCTATTCCAATGACATTCGCACATATTTTCTAAGAGAAACTGTGATGTTAATGCACCATAATATGTAGAAACATGAATCTTAATCATAGAAAATAGAAAATGGTAAAGTCAACAAAATTAATCAAACTAATACTAATCATACAATAAAACCTCAAAAACATGAACCTTGCATAACAACATGCCCACCATAGAGGGGAACTGCAGCTGTCAAACATCTTCAACTTAACACATAAGATCAATTTTATTTAGTGCCAAGGTTCCATCGATCGCTGCTAGGATTTTGCCTTTCCAGCCCATTAATCAACCCAGATATTTTTGTTTAACTCAAAATTAGGCATTTTCAACCCATTTGCCTAATAGAACCTCAGTTTTTTTTATATTGCTTGGCTTTCTTGCTCTAATTACACACACAAAATTTTACACCCTGCTCCTGCTCCCCAACACCTAATTTCTCCAGAATCCACCCAATGCTGCACACCAATTTCTAACAAGACAGCCAAAAATTCAATAGTCCTAACTAGCTAGTTAGAAACTGACTAAACTCTAATAGCTGGTTGCAAAACCTCCTGCACAATATAAACCCACTGGTGCTATCATACACCTGCTTAAGGTCCTGCATGTTAACACCTTATAAATTACCAAGCTTGTAGATTTTTACATAAAGAAACATATAAATCACTTTTCTTATGCAGAAGCAATTATTAATCATTTTAAGAGTAAGGTTTAAGTTATTCTAAGAAGAGGTCTTACATGTTTGAGTAAGAGATATGTAAACCCCTTCCAATTGATCATCTTGTGATCAAAAGGTTAGTGAAACTCAAATTGCTGTATCACTGTGTTTAAACCTCACGGGCACTTCCCAGCGTGAGGCTCCAATAGGCAGTGAAGACAAAAACAAGATGGGAAAACAGCAGACACATTATAAGAAAATAAAATCAAGCAACAAATAATAATAACCCTTCAGCATTACAAAGCACACTACATCCTGAATATGAATGAAAACAGCCAGTGACACTAATAAAAATTGTCAAACTTGACCTGAAAAACGCATAGGCAAAAGAGAATAAGGTGCAATTGAAGCTTACTAAAGAAAGAGAAAGAGAAAAAAGAAAAGAGAGAGAGAGGGGGGAAAAAGTAAATGCATTTGAAGCTCCATTAAACTATGATTCCCAATGTGAGAAAGAAAGAGGGGGGAGAGATAGAGAGAGAGAGATAATTGCATTATTGGAATGAGAATGTGAAATTTCTGAAAGAACCTGAAATTATTATTCAACCCCCCCCCCCCACAAAACTTTATATCAAAGCTCAGCCGACAAGCAATAACTATTTAATCAAAATCACACTATATGTAATTTAATAGTCTAAATTGAATGGACAAAGAATGTAGATATTTTGAGAGATAGTTTATATACCAATGAATTTGCCCACCTTTCAAAAGCTATCCAACATTGATATGCAGAGAAACATTGAGTCGAAGGGAAAGGCAAGAGAAATTTTTATTTATGGATTTGGGGAATTTAGTGGGTGTCATCAGATGGGTCCCACATCAACTATTTTGGAGCCCATATACCCCGCTTAAACAGTCAACTGACTTCTCCGTCCATTGAACTGGATGGAAGCTAACAAAGGTCCATTGTAACAAGAATTAAAGGTTGGATATAGGCATTTGAAATTTTTGTTTACGGTTTTAATTGAAAGCAGGTGCACAGGCTGAAGGGAACTTTGTAATTTCCCCAAAACTCTCAATTACATTAATAGCTAAAAGAAGCTCAATGTTCAACTGCACAATGAGATAAACAATAAAGAAAATGCTTGATGTTAACAGCATCTTACCACCTCCAAACCTCTTGCTTTCAAGATCCATCAGTTCACAAGGAAACAAAGAACAGCCTTATCTCCATCTATCATCAAGGAAAGAAGTGAAATGGCATACAGATAAGGAGCTATCCATCCACCCTGTACCATTTCAAAATACATTCCTATTCACACAGAATAATGAAACATTGAGAAGCAGAAGATCAACATGCATCAAAAGCAGCTTGATATTTTATGAACATGTATCTTATTTGGTCATTTTGCAATACATGGAACTTTTAACAAGTTAAACATTTATTCAACTATGTGTAAATAGATAGAGGCATGCAGACACGTAAATGCACAGACGGATAGGGACACAAACACAATGGATATAGGTATATATACAAACTGTTCGAAGATAATTCTACCCTTCACTCTTAAGGGTGAATAGTAGACTAATATACAGATAATAGGAACATTATACACTTGGAAACTCCCCTCTTGCAAGATCATTAATCACACATTCATTCTAAACCAGAGTAGGCTAAAGTTATGAACTTTTTCCAAAATACTAATATATAGATATCTCCCATATTATTGCTTGAACACGTAAATCGCCCACTCTTCAAAACTATACAAATCCAGCCCTCAATTCAATGCCAACCTAACTAAACTGATGCAGCTCCTCCTAATTCATACAACGTTGGTGCCCCAATGTTCAAATCTCTAATAAATGAAAACCCGTCGCTGCATAAATTAAAAATTTCATGAAACCCCAAGAACATTAATAAATTCAAGTTGTTTGATTAGAACTTAAACTTTAGCTGGTAAATGGAAATCGAAATCAGCAACGAGAGCCCAAAACTCAGTTTTTATATGCAATTAAATAAGAATTCCTTGATGCACGCGCGAAAAGAAGTGAACTGAGTACCTGAAAAAGGAAATATATTCAGCAAAAGAGACGATGAGAGAAGTAAATTAGTGTGTTGTTGTGAGTTCCCACAGTTTTGGAGAATCTACTGGCGTTCTCGCGTTAATGCATCTACCTCCACGGCTCCACCAACATTCACAGACTTCTCGCTTGGTTCTTGCATCCACGGAGGCAATGGGCCGCCGAAGCCCAAACTCCAAACCCTATTGCACTTTCATGTGGACCTGATCACGAGCTCGAGCATGAACACAAAACGCGGCCGCACTTCAAGTAGGAGACGAATTGCCGGCAGGTGGAGTTGGACCCCATCAATGAGCACCAGTAGTAGTAGTGAAATGGAGAGCTGAAAAATAATGATAACCAAATAATAGAGGTGTAGATCCCAGCGTATATCTCTCTCAATCAAATTACTCTTATATTTACGATTTTAATTTTACCTAATTTCATGTTTTTACGTTGCAAGATTATATATTTACGTATTGTTAATTTGTAGCACCAGACATTCTGTTAATATTATGTTATAAATTACAGCACTTATAGATGCTCTTTTAAATTGCAGGCTGGATTTTTTCATTTTGTATTAGAAGGTAATGGAAAGCAATATGCCTAAATACTTAAAGTTTCTGTTATGGAAGAAATTTAGGTTCTTTAGCATAATGTATACATGGCTGGTTATGCTGATTGTTATTGCATTAATTAAGTTAATGCTTTAACAAAAATAGTTTGGACAATGGAGGGCGCTCTGTTGTTTGAGATTGAAGTGATGAAGTGGTTGAGAAATTGAATGATGCTAAATAATTAATTAAGCATATCTTCTTCTTTTTTTCAATTAAACATGGCTTAAAGACTGATATTTAGGAAGTTTGGATGGTAAAATTAATTAGATTTTTTCAAATTCTTCATTGGGTCTACAGCAACCAAAACCAGTGTATGTAATACACTGCAATTCAGATGGGCATGTAGAATGCATAATGGTTAAGTATGTTTCTAATATATTAATGGTATATTAATAGTTTAAATTACTTTTGGGTGTATATCTATTTATACTATATATTAATGTACGAATGAGATGAAAATTTTTTCGGACAATTATAACTTTATATATTTATATTATTAATTAAAATAACTTTCTCAATTTTAATAGGATTCTTAAAATATTAAAAAATCCTATAAAGAGTCCAATTTCACTAGAAATTACCAAGAGTAATAGTAAAAAAAAAATCTGAAAAAGAATTTCAAAAATTTTAATTTCGTGTTCAAAATGATGATGTCTTTGTTCGGTAATTAATAGTAATTAATATGGGTTGTTGAGTAAAGTCAATTATTAGACACTTGAATTTCTATCTTTGAAGGCTTTTAGATGCAATAGTATTTGCATTTTTTGCATATTGCAATTCTAACAAAGAGAACTTGAAAAAAAAGAATAATAATAAAAACAAAAGAACAAAACCCAAAAACAATGTTTGATTCATATAAATCAATGTTTGTTATAATATCAGGCATAATCATTTTTAAATATTTAATTCATATAAATTAAAGATGAACTTAAAATTAAAAGTCCAAAATCATATATAAATTAAAAAAATATGGGGCCAAATTGCACAAAAGTAAAAAAAATTCCTTAGCTCATATAATCTGTTCATAATTTTCATAGCTATTCACTTATTTTTATGTGTATATTATTATTTGATTATATGCATTTTCATCCTTTTATATCACAATTTTTATTTGTATATTCGTGATATTTATTTTCAACATACTTTTATGTCTAGATTTATAATATCCACATGTGCAAAATATCAAGAAATAAAAAGTCCACAATATCTAGGTATAGCAAGTCATAAAGTCTATGTAAAAAAAAACTTTGAATCAAAATTTAGGAAAGAAGCATATTGACTTTGACTTTCAATAAATTAATAGTTCTAATATTCTTATAATATTTAAGTGACATTCAATAATTTTAAAATTTTTTTGTTCCCTTTTTTTTTCCATATTTTATTATTTTATGTTTCATACTTTATTGACTTTATGTATAGATAAATTTTTATTATATATATATTTTTTAATTTATTCATATTGATGATTTAAAAAAATTTCTCGATGTTTTTAAATTTGCAACAGAAATTGAATATTATTTTTTAATAATTTAATTATTTTATACCATTTATTTGATCATTTGAGTTTTTTATTAAAAAATTGCATTGCTTTGAGTCTCCCTTATCATACACTATATATTATCTTTTTTTATTTGAAGATGTTAAGTATTAATAAAATACTAAAGTACTATAATCTTATATTATATTCAAATATAAATCTTTAAAAAATTTCATTAATTAAATCATTATCTTCTAATGTTAGAACTCATATTCTAATTGAATAATTTTTTGAAATTACGAGAAAAATTAAAATAAATATTAGAACTATTGACTCTTAACAATCATAAAATAATAAATTAAAAAATATATATTGTGTTACTACAAAACATATTAAATAAAAATTATAGATAATTCAATTAAATTAAATAAAAAATGAAATAAATATATATAATTATAAATCATTTTGTGCAAAATATATAATTTAAAATTACAAAAAATATTATAATTTTTATTAGAAATTAAATTTTAATGAAATGCTAACAAATATTGTCGATTTTTAATATAATATTTTTTGTTAATTTAAAAAATAATATTAATCTATAATTTCTTTTAAATTTCAATATATTCAAATTTTTTTGAAACAATCATAAAAATAATCAAATAAATTATAAAATATAAATATAGTAAATATGTTTGTTGTACTTTCTCTTTTAATTTTTTTGTACTTTTTTAATATTTAGCGTGTATAAAGAAAATGTATTAAAAGAATTTGATATAACAATGTCTTTTCTATGAATATTATATTAGAATTTATATTATAATTTAGAACTTAGCATCAGCATTATTTTTTGACATTATTATTACATATAGTCATTCATATAAATTATACATTATTTTAATATGGGATGATAATACTTATAATTTTTTAATTATAAAAAATATCTTTGTTGACAGTACATTTTTTTTTCTTTCTTATTATGTGATATTCAATTCATAAGTTAAATGGAATTATAAATTTGAATTTTACATAAATTCAAATAGCATTTTTTCACTGCATTAGTTTTTTCAATTCAGAATACTAATTCCCATTCATTTCTTTTCTAGAGATATACAATTTATTCAAAAATAAAAATATGTTAACAAATACTCAATAATTCTAAATTTAAAATTAAAATAAAAAATTGTTAATAAAATAAAAATATGTTAATCCCAATTCATTTCTTTCCTAGAGATATACAATTTATTCAAAAATAAAAATATGTTAATAAATAATCAATAATTCTAAATTTAAAATTAAAATAAAAAATTGTTAATAAAATAAAAAATCAAATAAAATGAAAATAATTTTAAAAGATAATATTGCTAAGTTCTAATGTAAATGACAAAAAAAATTATAATGTACTTGTCATAATTTTTATTTTTTAAAAAATAATTACATAATTAAAAGTTAAATTTTTATGTATTATTTTTACCATTTAACAATTAGAATAAGATCAACATGCAATGGTTAATTTTATTTTTTCTATTTGATTTAAATTTCAGTGTTTTCTACTTTATATTTTTAATTTATATTTCATATAATGGAATTTAAATATTATTAATATACATGGAATAAATAAAATAATAATTTATTTTATTCTTAATTTATAGTTAAAAATATATATTATAATTATCTATACAAATTATTTATCACTTGCAAAATACGTGTATAAAAGACTAGTATATATTACATGTACTATTGAATTATTTAAATTCTATAAAAATACAAGTATGATTTGTGAATTAGCTTTAAAAAGTGTTAATGTTTTTTTTTTGCAAATGACCCACATGATTTAATGTTTATTATTTGTTTTCTAAGGTTTCTAAATGGTAGAAACACATTCAACTTCTTCTTCTCATCCACAACCTACTTCTCAATTATTCCATGATATGTTGTGTCTGTATTGGAGCAATCAATTGTAAAATAAATTCGTATATATGCAAAATATTAGTTTTATATCAATTTAATATCATTTACTCACCTAAAAATATAGTAAATTGCATAAAATTCAATAAATAAATTATACTGCAGAGTATTTTTGTAGAACAATATTCTTATTTTAGTAAACTTTATTTTTTACATAACATGTATAATATGCACAATATAATAATAGTTTAAAATATTTAATGTAATGATCCGAAAATTTCGACTCTCGTGAATAGTACTTCCCAGGTTGAATAGTGCTTTTCGAAATCTGAGTCGCACTAAGTATACCGACGCGGAGTATTAATTAGGAGATAATTTTGGATAAAGTTTGATGTCAATCCGAAGACGTTCGGATGGTTAAAAATACTAAATAAGATTTTACGGCAGTGTTTTGTGAATAGTGCCG
>CANXYI010723012.1:0-12162 GCA_948208565.1 Hura crepitans
TATATATATATATATATATACATATATGTATGTATGTATATTCTTTTAGTTGACCGGTCAACCTATTCATACTAGATTAACACTAATATGGGCATTAACTAATGTTTAATAGTTTCACCGTATTAATTAACCATTTAATATCACTTTTAATTTAATTGGTTAAGTCAACAAATGACAAAATCAAGAAATTACTATATATATATATCTATTTTTAATGATCAAACACATAATTCAATGCATAAATCATCATTTATCAACGCTTCCACATTTTTTATCAAACATGATACATATATGTTTTAAATGACCATACATGCCTTAAGAATGATTTTACATGTAGCATGGCCACATATGCCACATGGTAAAGAATAGCCCATATCCATACATGCATATCTATTATCAACTTTCACACACTAACATCACACATATCATGCCATTAAGTCAAAATATAGCTAAAACTCACACACACACCTTTACACTAGGCCATCCGGCCATAGGCTCTAAGGCATGCATTCATTCATTTCATCATGGTTAAAACACATTTAAACATTTTATTTAACATTAATCATCATAATTATCATGCTAGTTCATTAATTACCTAGATGATTACACTTATCACATAATAAGCATAAATACCCATATTATAACATAAATGCAATTTAATCAATTAAGCAATGATTAGGTTAATTACACTTACTAATTCGGGTTGTATGGGATGCCCGAAGTTGGCCTAGGCCTTCTCTTTGCCTCAAGAGGCTCGGATCAACATTTCACCTACGAATTCAAAAAGGACATAATTTTAAAAAAATAATATAAAATAATCTAAAAGTTGAAAAATATTTTGAGCTTTGATATACATCTATGGCTACCCAAGAATCTATGAAAAATAAAATTTGTGGAAAATAAAATCTTGAGAGTTGGGTGGTTACTATTAATCTCGGGTTTCTCTTCGAGTTTTCTTTTGCAACACTTTACCGTTCATGACGTTTTTGGTGTCTACGGGAGGGGTATGAGTATTTTATGAGAAACAAATCAAAAATGGGAGAGGAAACAAGTGAGGGACTAAAATTTACTATTCATGGAGGAGGAAAATTGTGTTTTTGTGAAAAAAATGAAAAATGACCCAATTTTCACCTTATTTATACTTTTAGAAAAATTGAATTTTTCCTCTCTTTGAAAATTTGTTATAACTGATAGGATTGTCAGTTTTTCCCCATTTCTAACTCAAAATTTGAATAAATTCAGGCTATAAATCCTCCTAAAATATTGAGCCCAAATTATGATGGGAACTTGAAAAATTAATTCATTTTTTGCCCCAAAAATTAGGTAAAAATAGTTCCCGAACTCGAAAAATTCCAATTCCAAAGCCATTGGACTATTAAGAATATTTGAGTGTCGGCTTGTATCATTTTTAGATTTATTTGAGCAAATTTTTATTTTTTTATGGTTTAACTTTGCCCGCGGCACTATTCAAGGACAATGCCATAAAATCTTATTTAGCATTTTTAACCATCTAAATGACTTTGGATTGGCGTTAAAATTTACCCAAAATTCTCTCGTCATTAATACTCCCCATTGGTATACTTAGTACAACTCGGGTTTCGAGAAGCACTATTCATCTCAGGAAGTACTATTCATAAAAATCAGGATTTTTAGGTTGTTATAATAAGAATTATTGCGAGCCTTATCCAGGATTAACCTTTTCAGCTCTTTATCATTAGGTACACATATTCTGCCTTGATAATACACCTGACCGTCCTTTAGCTCATATTCACTTAGCTTCTCTTCTTGGATTTGCCTTATGTTTGCTTTCAACATATAATTACTTTCTTAGGCATCTCTCACTTGTTGAATTAGATTGGGTTTAACCCTCATCTCAAGTATGGTAGCTCTATCATGTGTTAGCTTCAAATAGGCATTCATTACCTTAAGTGTTGTGCATGAAAAAACATACAACATATCTTACATGCAAATCAAACACATAACTCATGAAAAGGAGATTTCTTATAGAAATCACACCTACTATTGACTTTTTACTTAAGGCATCAACTGCTATATTGGCTTTGCTTGGATGGTAGTCAATGACATAGTAATAGTCCTTGAGCAATTCCATCCACTGCCTCTATCTCAAATTAAGCTATTTCTTAGTGGGAAGATACTTGAGACTCTTATGGTTTGTGTAAATGAAGTATCTCTCTCTCTATATATATATAATGCCTTTAAATCTTTAAGGAAAAGATAATAGTAACCAATTACAATTCATAGGTAGGGTAGTTCTTTTCATGAGGCTTAAGTTGCCTTGATGCATAAGTCACTTCCTTACCTTCTTACATAAGCAAATATCCTAAACCACTATAAGATGTATTATTATACATCACTTAGTCTTTTCCTGCCACTGGCTATGTAAGGGTTGGAGCTTCAGTCAATGTGATCTTTAGATTCTCAAAGCTCTCTTGACACTTATCAGTGCACTCAAATATGGCATTCTTTTTTAATAATTTGTCAGTGAAGAGGCTATAATAGAACTCTCACCCTATTAATAGAAATTATATGGCCTAGAAGTGCCACTTCTTTGAGTAAAAAGTCACAGTTGTTGAATTTGGCATACGATTACTTCTCTCTTAACTTTTGTAATACTAGCCTCAAATGCTTGTTGTGTTCTTCCTTGCTCTTAGAATATACCAATATGTCATCTATAAACACTACTATGAATCAGTGCAAGTAAAGATGAATGACTCAATTCATAAGTTCCATAAATGTTGCTTTTGCATTCATCAAACCAAAAGGCACCACAAGGACTCATAATGCCCATGCATATTTGCATATTTCACCTTTAGTTGGTAATAGCCTAACCTCAAGTCTATTTTTGAGAATGCACCTACTCCTTTAAGTTGGTCAAATAAGTCATCACTCTTAGAGAGTGGGTATTTGTTCTTCACTATCAGCTTGTTCAATTATTGGTAGTCTATACATAGCCTTATTAACCTATCATTCTTCTTCACAAAAAGCATTAGTATAACCTAAAGGGAAACACTGAGGTGTATGTAACCCTTGTTAAGCAACTCTTGCAATTATGCCTTTAGCTTTTTTATCTCAGTTTGCACCATTCTATAAGGTGTAAGGGACACTAGTGTTGCACCTAGCACTAATGCAATGCCAAATTGAACTTCCCTTTCTGGTGACAAACTCAATAAATAATTAGGAAAAACATTATGGAAATCTCTCACTCTAGGTATATCCTAAAGTTTAGGTACCACTTTTTTGGTGTCCCTAATATGAGCTAGATATGTTTGACACCTATTTTTTGCTATTTTCCTTGCTACTATTGTAGATATCACATCAAAGAGAAAATTAGATCTCTCTCCCATAACTATTACCTCATCACTATCAATTGTCCTAAGAGTTATCCTCTTAAGTCTACAATCCATTATCACCTAGTGCTTAAATAACAATTACATTCCTAGTATCACATTAAATTCATCAAAGGGTAGCTTTATTAGGTTTACTAAGAACTCACACTCTTGTTGGCTCAGTGGATGACAAATCATGTACATTTTATTCCCAACAACACTATACCCCAAATGATTAGTAACTAAGATCCCATATTCGATTAGTTAAGTCTCTAGGTTTCATTTTTATGATAATGTAGTACAAATATATGAATGAGTAAACCCTGGGTCTATCAATGCATGTACAAATGTATCAAAGAGAGAGAAAGTACCAACTATGACATTTAGAGCATCTTCCCTCTCTTTAGCTTAAATAACATATGTGCTTGTTAGAGCTTGTGCATCTGGTTTTTGCTCTATCTCTAATGCAGTCCTCTAAGCATCTCTTTGGTTGTCTTGCCAACTAAATCTCTTAGCAGCTGTTATAAAAGTTTTAGCCTCTCTCAATTGCTCACTCCTATCCTAAATCTTAGGGCAATTTTTAATCTTATGGTTAGTAGACCCACATCTCAAACAAGCACTTGATATCCTACAGTAGGTACCACTATATGACCTATCATGTTGCTCACATAATCGAGCTATAGCACTAGCCATTAATGTAGCTCTATGGTCTCTTTTGTTGCCACTCTTATTGCTTGAGGTGGAAACCTATACATATGAGTGTTTTTGCTTTTTACTTAATGCAAAGGAAGCATTACCCTATCCATGCCCTCTTTTGCTTTGTCCTCTATTCTTTTTATTCTGGTCTTTCTCATTTATATCCTCTAATTCTACATTAATAGACACTATTTGGGGAAAAATCTTTGATTCTACTAGGAGCCATACCAAATTTTATGTTATAATTTAGACCATCCTAGCAATTTTAGTATGGAAAATGTCATCTACATAATTTATCGACTTTAAAAATTCCTTCCTAAATTTAAACACTGACATTTGGCATTGTTTTTATGAACTCTTTGCATTTGGCCTCTTTGAATGTTTCATTGATATGATACTTTTGGAATTCAGCTTCAAAGAGCTACCATGAAGTGGCTTTAGGTTTTTGTCTAATTAGCATCTTTTACTAGTTGTAAGCCTCTTCTTAGAGGAGTGACTTTGCACAGATCAAACACGCCTTAATAGTGCATCCCATTTATTCCAATATTTTAAAGGTCTTTTCTTTCCAATATTCTTCCATCGCTGAATCTTCTTCCTTGAGCCTTTTGAACTCCCTAGCTTTGTTCTTCTGGAGCCTCTCAATTATGTTTCTCCTCTTAGGCTCTAGCTATGGTGCTGGAGATTATGGCTATGGCATGTTCATAGTAGCTTACCTTAATAGCTAAATTAGCTTAAATAGCATCACTTGTTGGTCCTGAGTTTAAGGTGTGAGTCAGAAGTAGAAAGATGTCCTAAATTACCCATACTTATTAGTGCATAACTTTCAGCCTCCTCGTTAACTTCTTGGTGTGAGTTATGAGACATATTTTTCTATACCAACATAAGGCAGTTTGTATTAGTGGTTTGTAGCTTATGGATACAATGTAATGCTTATGCATATTACTTCACACATATGCAATCACATGCATAATGGACTTAATTTTACATAGGCAAAAACTACCTCAAACCTAGCTCTAATACCATAAAATGTGACACTCATCCTATCAACATTTAAAGACACTAGCTGTAAAATTGCCACATTAGGTGCCTAATGCACCTGCAACTACTCATGTACATATTTCACTTGTAATATGATTTCACATACACATTGATGTAGCATTCATATTTATTCCATGTATATGAATCCAAACTAAAGCCATTAGTTTACCAAACTATTTACAAGGCTTGTTAAAACTGGCTAAAAACCTTATTACATCCTAAAAGATCCAATCAAAAACAATAGTATTTATAATCTATAAACAAATGAACAAATGAATAAATGTTTTATCAAGAAAGACAATGATGATGGTATGAACAAAGTATGGCTACGAACCCTATAGCAATCCTTTCTCTATTGAAGTTAGAGCCTTTAATTTATGCATGAAAACACCAATGCACTAAGTAAAATTTGCTTAATGGTACATAAACCATTCATGATTACCACTAAAAGCACCTAGAGCATATACAAAAGCATATATCCACATTCACTCATCACATAGTCATAGCTCATTGCAAATAGTCATAATCACTTGTATAATCATGCATAAACTTACTTCACTTACCCTTAGTAGCTATTAAAATGCATGATTATAGCATAGGAATATGTAATCAAATCATATAGATAGGCACTAATATCATATAGTTTATGTATTTAATTAAATTCTAATTTCATGCTAATATCACATGATTAATGCCAATTATCATTTAATTGCCTTATTTAGTCCATTTATTAGTCCAATATATCTTAAAACATATAGACTAGATATAGGGTTCGTATGGTAATTGTTGGACTTATGTAGCCGTACCTACATTCACATGCATGCACATTGATTGTTAATCTTACATGCCCATGCCCACTATATAGTTGTATAGTGTCCTCCACTTGGACTTGATGGCTATACCCATATAACACATTTATGTATAATGATCTTAGATCTTATGTAGCTACACCTATACACTTATGGTTGTGCAGTGATCTTCGATCTTACACGGCTGCACCTACCACTTAAGGGTTGTCAATAATGGCCATATAAATGGGTAGTACAATTAAGACCATAATAGGCATGCCAATTTATCCCAATGCTATATAACGTCTAAGTGTACATGGGCATTTTAACTATTTTGTCTCATTTTAGATGTCAATTATGCATTTAAGCATGTCACATATAAGCCTTATGCACCTTAACCATAATGGTCACATATACTTATGTAATTCACATTCATTTTCACTTGTAGAACATGTTTATGGCACATGCTTCTCGTAACCAATTCATACTCAATGATATGACACAATGATCTCATATGCAAGTTGTATTTATGCTCATAGCATGCAAAGAGTTATTTAATAAGCATAAGCTGATAACTCAATGCATATACATCATAAATATTCCATATGATCATGATTTTGACATTTTGAACATTATATATAGAGGTTTAAGTGTATACATAATCCCCATTTCAAAAATGAGCATTAAATAAAGCTATTGCAATGTATTCACAATTTTTAGCATTTAACATAACATTTTATGACACTTTTTCATTCACAAAGCAAAGCATAACTCAAGAAATTTTTTGGGGAAAAATCCCCTAAATTTAATGCCATAATAATTTACCAATTTTTCCCAAAGTAATTAGACTCATTAAGCCTTTTTTGTGACACCCCTTACCTGATCCACCATTAAACTCAAATAAGAGATATGATAATGCCATCTTATTATCTTCTTAAAACTCATCCTTAATCACATTTATTGATTTTTACCACCATATGTGTGGTTAAATCTCAACTTATTAGTTACAGGTTATGTTTTGACAAAAATTCAGTAGCATAATGGCTACTTGGGTCAAAAACCAAAATCTTTAACCTGGAAAGAATACTTTTATAATCATTCTCATTCACATCTGATTATCATGGACCCTTTTGTTCCTTTAACATCATTAATCATCATCATTACATAGTCACCACAATTTTTAGATTAGACATGCAACATATAAATCATACATCCTAATTATATCCATAGTATAACTTATATTAATATCTACAATCCACTATATGATTATTTCACACAACTAAACCCATACCCCCTATATCTATGAGTGCCTCTATATAATACTCACTATAAAAAAACAAAAAATATATCAAAAAAAGAAGAACAGCTGCTATATTACTTGTTAAGGCTGCACTATAGGTTTTTTTATCTACTACTTATGCATCAGGAATAAGATACATTGAGCATACACTCAGTGGCGAATTTAATGAAACATGCATTGTATATAATTCACATGCATCATGTTTCATGAATCATGCAAGTGTGTCAAGTACATGTAACTATCTTACTATCAGTTTATGCCACCAATTACATATTTGTACTTATCTTGCTATCTTATTAAATTTAGGC
Organism: Hura crepitans; assembly: GCA_948208565.1. Classification (NCBI taxonomy): domain Eukaryota; kingdom Viridiplantae; phylum Streptophyta; class Magnoliopsida; order Malpighiales; family Euphorbiaceae; genus Hura; species Hura crepitans. The sequence goes on from CANXYI010723012.1 coordinate 7,478, forward strand.
TTTCATGTTACAAGATATAATTACATTAATTGCTTATGTAGTAATTTAACATATTCCATTTTAAAAATATATAGTTACATATCAAAGTGTTATATTCATTTTGTTCTTATGGCCTATACTTGAAAGATGACTAATTTAACACAGGATGATAGGAGAGTCTCAGAAATCTATGTTTGAGATTGTACAGAAACCTGAGCGGCATGCTTTAGCCCTCACCTATGCCATCTGGGCTAGAGAGGAAGATGATACTCCCAACATCTTAGTTGGTACATTCTCATTCTTTGATACCTATTTTCATGCATTGATAGACACAGAGTCAACACATTCATATGTAGGTACTACATTATCCTCTAAGTTGGTTCTTAGAACTAAGTAACTAGAATAAGACATACAAGTGACTAATACATTAAGGTATAGTGTTACAGTCAATAGGGTGTATAGAGATTGTCTCTTAAAGCATTAAGATTGCGAGTTCGTAGCAAACTTAATCAAGCTACCATTTGACAAATTTGAAGTCATATTAGGCCTAAATTGTTGTATAAGTATTAAGTGATGGTGGATTGTATGCTAATGAGGATAACTCTTAAGACAACTGATGGAGATGAAATCATTATTATGGGAGAGAGGTCATATTTTCTCTCTAAGGTGATATTTGTTATTATTGCTAAGAATTTGGCAAGGAAATAGTGTTTAGCATACCTAGCCTATGTGAGTGATACAAGGAAAGCTAAAATGTTTTCCTTGACAAATTACATAAGTTGCCATAAGAAATATAGGTTCAATTTATAATTTCTATTATACTTGGCGCTACACTAGTGTTGATAGCACCTTATAAAATAACACCAACATAATTAAAGGAATTGAAAATAAAACTATAAGAGTTATTGGACAAAGGCTACATTCGCCTTAATGTTTCTCTATAGGGTGCACTAGTATTGCTTGTGAAGAAGAAGGATGGGAATATGAGATTGTGTATAAACTATCAGTAGTTAAATAAGCTGACTGTGAAGAACAAATACCCTCTCTTTAGGGTTAAAGACTTTTTTGATAAGTTTAAGGGAGAGGGTGCATTCTCAAAGAAACGTTTGAGATTAGGATATTACTAATTGAATGTTAAGGATATAGATATGCACAAGATAACCGTCAGGACAAGATATGTGTATTATGCATTTTTAGTGATGCCTTTTAGTTTAACAAATGCACTAGCATCATTTGTGGACATTATGAACTGAGTCTTTTATCCTTATACCAGTTTATAGTGGTATTCATGGGTGATATCTTGGTATACTCTAAGAATCAAGATAAGCACTTGAGGGTTATATTGCAAAAGTTAGGAAAGAAGTAATTAATTGCCAAGTTTAGCAACTGTAACTTCTAGATGGATGAAGTGGCATTTTTAGGCCACATTATTTCTACTGAAAAGATAAGAATGGATTCTAGAAGGTAAAATCCATAATGATGTGGAAGCCACCTAAAAATGCAACTGAGATTAGAAGCTTCTTAGGTTTGGCAAGATATTAAAGATGGTTTGTGAAGGGGTTCTCTATCATAGCCTTATCACTAGCCAAACTATTATAGAAGAATGCTAAGCTCATGTGAAGTGACAAGTGCCAAGCAAGCTTTGAGAAGCTTAAGACCATGTTGATAGAAGCTCTAATTATTACTTAATCAGTATTAAGAAAAGATTATGTGGTTATAGTTATGCCTTTCACTGTGGTTTGGGTTATATTTTGATGTAAGAGGGTAAAGTAGTGGCTTATGCATCGAGATAACTTAAGCCTCATGAATAGAGCTACCTGCTCATGACTTAGAGCTTGCTACATTAGTTATTGCCTTAAAGATTTAGAGGTACTACTTGTATGAATAAATATCTCTTTAATTAAAAGGAGCTCAATCTAAGATAGGGGAGATGGATAGAATTACTTAAAGACTATGATTGTGTGATTGATTATCACCCAGGGAAGGCAAATGTAGTAGCTAATGCCTTAAGTAGAAAGTTTATAGTAGGTATAACTCCTCTAAGAAATTATTTTCTAATGAGTAAAGTTGCATAATTCACTTATAAAAAATGTAGTTTGCTTTTTTATGTATAGCTTTGAGGGCCATGAACATTTGTTTGAAGCTTGCTTATGATGGAGCCATTATGGCTAAGATAAGAGTAAAGCTTAATTTGATAAAGGAAGTGAAGAAAACTCAATGAAATATGATAAGCTAGTGGCTATACTAAGGCAGATTTAAGAGGTGAAGCCTAGTGAGTATATAGTGAAAGATGACCAAGGGTACTATTAGGATTAGTTATGTATACCTAATATTGGTAAGCTTAAGAAGATAATCTTAGATAAGGCACACAATAGTACTTATGCCATGCATTTGAGTAGTACCAAGATGTATCAGGACTTGAAGACACATTACTAGTAGTCAGGAATAAAGAGAGACATAGCTAAGCATATGACCAAATGCTTAAGTGTCAACAAGTGAAAGCAAAGCACTAAGTCCTTTTAGGATTGCTATAGCCTTTGGCAATACTTAAATGGAAATGGGATAGAATAACCAAAGACTTTGTGAGTGGGCTACTAGTGATGCAAAAGATGCATAATGCTATATAGGTGATTGTTAATAAGCTAACAAAATCTATCTATATTTTACCAGTCCAAACATACTACTTTTGGAGCATTTAGCAGAGATGTACATACATGACATAATTAGACTACACAGTGTCCCCATATCAATATTTCTAATAGGAACCCGAGATTCACCTTATTTTAAAGGAAGTTGCATAAGGCATTAGGCATGAGATTGAATTTCAATACATCTTCCATCTTTAGATTGATGGTCAATAAAAAAGAGACATACACATGCTTGAGGATATGTTACAAGGATGTGTCATTAAGTTTAAAGGCTGTTGGAATATATATATTTTTTATTATTGATGAAATTTGCTTATAACAATAACTCAAGGAAACTATGATAAGCTATTGGCTATAATAAGTTAAATTCAAGAGGTGAAGCCTAGTGAGTATATAGTGAAAAATAACCAAGGGTACTATTAGGATATGTTATGTATACCTAATATTGGTGAGCTTAAGAAGATGATCTTAGATGAGGCACACAATAGTATTTATGCCATGCGTTTAAGTAGTACCAAGATGTATCAAGACTTGAAGACACACTAGTAGTGGTCAGGAATAAAGAGAGACATAGCTGAGCATGTGACCAAATGCTTAAGTGTCAACAAGTGAAAGTAAAGCACTAGGTTCCTTTAGGATTGCTATAGCCTTTGGCAATACCTGAATGGAAATGGGATAGAATAACCAAAGACTTTATGAGTGGGCTACTAGTGATGCAAAATAAGCATAATGCTAAATGGGTGATTTTCAATAAGCTAACAAAATCTATCCATATTTTACTAGTCCAAACATACTACTCTTTGGAGCATCTAGCAGAGATGTACATACATGACATAATTAGACTACATGGTGTTCCCACATCAATATGTCTAATAGGAACCCGAGGTTTACCTTGAGATTTTAAAGGAAGTTGTATGAGGCATTAGGTATGAGATTGAATTTCAACACATCTTCCATCCTTGGACTGATGGTTAATAAAAAAGAGTCATACACGTGCTTGAGGATATGTTATAAGGGTGTGTCATTAAGTTTGAAGGCTATGGGGATATATTTTTTATTATTAATGGAATTTGCTTATAACAATAACTATAAGGCTAGCATAAAGATGGCACCATATAAAGCTTTGCAAGGGAGAAGTGTTGCACACCCTTATGCTGGACTGAGCTTAGTGAAGATAAGGTTAGAAGACCTAATCTAATATGACAAACTGAGGAAAAGGTGAAGATTATCAAAGACAATGTGAAAATTGTTTTGAATTAGTAGAAATTTTATGCTAATTTAAAGAGGAAATATATCGAGTATGAAGTTGAAGACAAAGGTTTTTTGAAGGTCTTACCTTAGAAAAAGGTCCCCATATTTGGTAGAAGGGTAAACTCAGTCCTAGATTCATCAACCCATATGACATCATTGAACGTGTGGGACTAGTAGCTTATTGGCAAGCCTTACCTTCTAAGCTAGAAAAGATTCATAATATATTTCATGTATCCATTCTAAAGAAGTATCAATCAGACCCTTCCCATGTGATATCAATTAAGTTGATTGAATTAAAGTTCGATTTGACATATAAAGAGGCATCAATCTAGATCTTAGCTAGAGAGATTAAGGAATTAAGGACCAAACAAATTCCTTTAGTCAAAGTGTTATAGAGGAACCATAATACAGAAAAAGCTACATGGGAGATAGAAGATAACTTGAGACAATAGTACCCTCAATTGTTTAGTTCTGGTAATTTTAAGGACAAAATTACTTAAGAGGGTAAGGATTGTAATACTCCAATAATAAGTGATTTAAAAATTTTCCTCCATAGTAATAAGTGATAAAAAGTGTAACATCCATGTTCAATTCTATCAGAATTAGACATAAAATGTTGCATAAACTATAACATAGCTTAGGTGCACCTTATAATGAAATGTAATTAGGTTGAAACATGTCATTTACATGAATAAGATAAAAACTCTTTTTACAAGACTATATGTTTCATAAAAATGCTTTAGGAATTTTTTTTGAAAACAAGTAATATCATTTATATAAAGGATATAAAATATAGAAATTAAAGAT
>CANXYI010723061.1:0-21369 GCA_948208565.1 Hura crepitans
CTATACACACACACACACACACACACACACATACATATATATTTTTCTTTTTATATATATTTTTATATATATATATATATATATATATATATATATATATATATATATATGTATGTGTGTATGTATGTATGTATGTATGTATATCAAGCTAATATTATTTCCCATGCATTAAGTCACAGTATCTCATCATATTATTCCTTCATCATACACATGCATACTCATTCCCATCCTCATGTCATTCATTACTTATATAGTTCAATTATACTTATGACATATTCATGTGAAATTATGAAGTTATAAAACACATGTGCATTTCATTATCATTATGTCTCATGTATTTTGCCAATATTTATATATTTATTCATTTCTAATTTCATAAATTCAATCCTTATGTGGTTTCACAACCCAATGTCATGATTATGCACCTATGCCACAAATCTCATACCATTACTCTTAACATAACCAAAAATTCATACCTTATACCAATCACCACTCAGTTACATATTTACACACACATTTCAAATAATTCACATACCAATATACCCAACTTAAGTAATGATAAATGCTTGCCCAAATTCAACCATTATCTATAACCAGTTATAAGATTACATTACATACCATAGCATTGCTCATGAACATAGATAAACATCTCATGATTACTACATATTCAAATTCCATTCTTTTAAACATAATATTCCTTATCTTACACTAAGATACATATTCATCTTTACTTATCATATTTAACATGCAAACATACAAGATATCATCAATTCTCATGAAGAATACACATAATCATTTTATGTATTACATTCAACCAAACCTATCCAAACACACATATGGTTAAGCCTATACCAATATCACACATATACCTTTTTATTTCATCAATTAACTTCATCTACATATATATTAAACATAATTAAACTACCATACATAACGACACATATTTTCACTTCAACACCATACACTAAAAGCATTGATTTCACACTTTAACACATACATAAATAAATTTAGGCATAACATATTGGATATACTTACTTAATTAGCTTCAAACAATCCTTTAAGCCTCAAGAAACTTTTTCTTTTTTCTTTCCTTTATCTCTAGCTTCTCTCTCTATAAACATACAACACATATGTACATAAAAATCCTATACTTCTAAACTTCAATCCAACCTTAGAAAACTTATATTAGGACCTCATAACATCTTAGAAAAATATAAAATCCTTAAAAGAACGACTTACTAAAAAGAGAGTTACTACTTTTTTAAGAATTTTTATCTTAAAATTCCCTAAAATTACTCTATTAGAGCTTTAATTCCCTTTTTAGTCTTGCAAAACAACCCTTTTTATGATGTTTAGAAGCTAATTGATGGCTAAAATGTGCTTTAAGAATAGCAAAAGAAAGAAAAAATAGTGGAAGGGAGGGTTTAAGGCTATTGACTTAAGAGGAAAAAGAAAGAAAGTCATTCTTTCCTTCTTTTGACAAAATTTTTCCTTCCTTCTTTTGACAAAATTTTAACCCTTAAAAACCTTACTATATCAATGGTAAAGATTAGTCTCCCTCTTTATCCAAAGGCTTGAAATTTCTAACCCCTTTTCCATTCTTTCAAAAAATCTTTGTTTTAATTTCTAAGCTTCAATTAACATCCTTTAAAGTCCTATAAAATCACTTAAAACATGACATAAAGATGAGCAAACCATGCTCTCAGAAACCAAGAAAAATTGAGTTAAATTAATACTTTAATCTTTGCTTGATTTTTAGAAAATACTTTTTGATATTCAAAAATCCCAATTCTAATGCTAGTAGACTATTTTGAATATTTGAGTATTAGGTTGTATCATTCTTCGGTCAATTTGAGCAAAAATTGAAATATTTTATGATTTAACTTTAACTATATCACTATTCATAAAATATTTCTATAAAAACTTTACTTTTAGTTTTAAACATCATGATGACTGCATTTTCATTTCAAAATTTGCACAATATTATATTATAATTAATTATTCCTTTTTCTTCCATTAGTGTGACCTGGGTCTTAGGAAACACGATTTCATCTAGGTAGCATTATTCACTCACACACTTGTTGTCTATCGTTAACTATTCAAACATTCTTATTTTCATGCCAAACTGCACCAATAACCTTATAATAACATGTACTATTGGTCAATATATAAAGCACTACTTATGTGCCTTAAGTTACTATTCTCGACCTCAAGCTATACTATTCATGACTTGGGCTTCTCGAGTGTTATAGAATGGCTTATCCCCAATTTAGATGGGTCTTCTACCATAATAGTCTTATCATTATATTTGATTGTCACTTTTGACGAGCCTTATTGTGATTATAAAGTGTTTTAGGTTATTAACGGGATTCAAATGGTGTACAACTCCTTTCCACGGATAGTAGTAGAGACCTTAAATGGCATAAATATGTGCAAGCATAACTCAGTGCCTTTCTTTAAAGGGAGCCTTTTGCTACTGTAGGTCCATTTCATTCACCCTTCTATTTTCTCCTCCTTTCTCTCTCTCTTTCCCCTTTGTCCTAACTTTTTTCTAAAAAGCCCATTTTGGGTTTTCTCCTTAGTAGACTGCCCTAACTTTTGCCTGATGCACCCTTCTTAGGTTTTCTCACTAATGAGCTAGCTTGACTTTGCTTAAATAGCTTATAAGGGTTTTTTTTTATCTAATGACCTTTTTTTATTTTTTCCTTTTTGACAAGTATGGCTATAGGAAAAGTTAAAGCTCATATCTAAAGTCCCCACCTGGTAAGTAAAGGTGAATGGTCTAAACCACCATCTCTTTAAATATATCCTTTGGCATTTTAGGTTGATTGATGAGGCATCTTTATAGCTCTTCTTGACCAATGATGATTGGATCCGATAGATGTGTAGTTGGTGGAGGTTGGATCATGTTGCATTAGGAGGACACGTTAGATGCGTGCTATTAGTAGGTTTATCATAAACTTTTTTCTACATTACTACTTACTGTTATCGACAATATGGTAGGCCTCAATAGATTGTGATTGGGCCTTTTTTTTTCTATGTAGCATGACCTCATAGCATACTTCCTGAGGAACTACCATGACTTGAGTGTAATGTTTAAGAATTCCAAGGTTATGAATAGTACTTATCGGGATATGAATAATATTTTCCAAGACCCGAGTTTCACTAATGTAATCGAATGGAAGTATTAATCATAATATATTTTTGGGCAAATTTTGGAATTAAAAAAATCATTAAGATGGTTAAAAACATGAGTAAAAATTTTATAGCAGTGTATTACGAATAGTAACCTAGTTATAGTTGAACCATAAAAATATTTCATTTTAACTCAAATTGACCTAGAAATGATACAATATAATGCTTAAATATTTTAAATAGTCCATTGGCATTATTAGAATTTTTGGATATCAAGAAGTATTTTTCAAAATTCAAGTAAAGATTAAAGTGTCGTTTTAATTCGATTTTTCAAGGTTTTTGAGTGTGGTTTTTTATGTCTTTCGGGTTATGTTTTAAGTGATTTTATAGGACCCTAAGAGATGTTAATTAAGGCTAATAATGGAAGGAAATAATTTTAAAAAGAAAGGAAGATAAGAAGGGATTTTATACACCATTGGATCAAAGGAATAAGGATTATGGCCTTTGGATTAGGAGAGCTATAAAAGGGAGTCAAATGTTTTAACTTAGTCAACATTTGAATAATTCATCTTCTCCATTACTCTCCTAAACTTGATGGCATATTCCCTTTTACCTAACTACATTTTTTTCCTCTTCTCTCTTCTATAAAGCCCTAAATAAACATCTAATCCCTATTTTTAAGGTCTTTAAACATAATTATGGTGAAAAAAGTAAGAAAGATAGTGCACTTTTTGAGAAATTGAGATCTAAATGTTAAAGTGAATAGTGACCACTTTAGATGTAAGAGTTTTTTTTTGTGCTTTGACATTTTTTTAAGATGTATTTTGGGTCCAAAAAGAGTTTTATAAGGTTAATTTGAAGTTTAAAAACATGAAAAACTTTTTTTTTTGGTTTTTTATTTGCCTATATGTGTTATGTTTGTAAAGAAAGAGAACCAAGCAAAGAAAAAGGGAATGAGAAGGCTTAGAGGAGCTTGTTGGTGTATTTAACACCATTTTTAAGTGTATACAATAACATACGTGTATTTGTCTATGATTTGGTTGATCAAAGTATATGTATTGGCTTAATTTTGCATATATAGTAATGAGGTTTAATGTATGTTGGCTTTTGGTTGTTGGTATGTATTAAATGCATATTTAATTGGTGTTATATGATGAAAGTAAAATAATTATGTGTGAGATATAAATGTGGCTAAAACCTATGTGTAGGGTTATATGATGATGATGTATGTTATATGGCTTAATTTATGTGTTATGTAAAGTTAAGTGTATGATAAATATGCTTAATCTTGATTTTAGCTGTAAAGGTAATAATATGGAATGAAATGGATACGTTGGCATAGATAAAGTATGGAAAGTATATGATATGGACATGAGTATGCTTGGGCTAAAACTCTATGCTATAATATGGCATGTATGTTTATCATGATATGTATGTAATTGGGTATGTTATGACTATAAACATGGAATGGTATAATGGATAGTATGTATGGGTGTATGATGTAAAGAATGAGTGAATGACATACATATGCTTGAGAATGATATTATGAGTTAGTATGTTATGATGATAAATAATGAGTATGTAATTATGGTATGAAGAGGATGAAAATGATCAGTTGCATGGATTGGTAAGCATGTCATATGATGATGGCATGTTATATGTGATATATGGTTGATTGGCCTAATGATGATTATAAGGATTAGTTATGTATTTAAGAGTATGATATTGAGATGTAATTATGGTTGATAAACCAAAGCTTGAAAATAAAGAAAGTATGTGTATGATTCAAAACTTGAGACATGTATATGTATGATGATGGTGCTTATTAAAATTGCATGAAAAGAAATAATAAATCATGAACAATAAAGAACTTGATAATTCTCCCTATGGTTATTTATTGGCTAATTCTTGCAAAATGAACATAATCTATAATAAGTACGTGTAATACAAATAAACAAAGTAATTAGCCCATATGAGTTAGACAACCTAGTTTAGATAGGTCGGTTGATCAAATAGGGTGTATAACAACTGCTAGGGTACTTTTGTACCCTAATGAGACCTTTAAGTCCATATTCATATGACTTTTTAGTTTAACGAGACCTATTAGTCCGAATTTTATGACCTTCGAGTCGGATGAGACCTTCGTGGTTTGGATAAGACCTTCATAGTCTAGAGGAGGCTTATATGGCCTAGTATCCCATTATCTAGTATCAAGATGTTATATGTCGAGTATGGAATGGACTAAGCTGATTAATAATTAGCATGAGAATGTAAATAACTACATGTAGGATGAAAACTATTATGCATATGATGTATGTATAGATTTTATGGTTTTGATGATAAATGTTTATATGCTTATGTTCTTATGTTGTTATGTCAAACATGTTTTGCATGAAAAATTATGATACAAATTATATGTATTCCTATGTTACATATGATATTGTATACACAACTAAGCTTTAAGCTTAGTGCATCATTTGTTTTTGCAATTGTAGGAAAAAGAGTAAATTAAAGTGAAAGCCTTTTAACAGCAGTGCAAGATTAAGAGAGAAAGCTTTCTTTTGGTATTATTTATGTATATATTATGTGTATAACATGGTCAAGAGCACTTATATATATGTAAAAAGGGATTTCCAGAAAAGAATGACTATATTAAGCCTTAAGCAATTAGGGTTAGCTAGCTCATTGTAAGAAAAGAAAGTAAATAGGAGCTTATATTTAAATTAGAGGATGCTCATCCCAAGCAGGTAGTGGAAACTTCAAGTGGAAGGAATGAATCAAGTAAAGTGTGAATAAATACTATTTCAGTGATATATTTCTCCCTAAAATAGCTCTGCTACTTTACTCACTTCCTGACTTAGCCTTTCTTTTGTATAAGATAAATAAAGAGTATGCCCATTTTTGTAAGACCTTTAAAGAAAGTTTGTATGGATGTGTATATACACATATATATTTATATATTTTTGTGGATGATGCTTAATATATGATCACTTGAGTAGGGATGGATGATGTGTACATTTGGATGATTAGAAGGATTAATGTGAATTGAGATATAATGCTTGATGTATATAGAAGTCTCCTATGTTATTACATTTTGTCTCCATGGACCGAGGAGAAAAGGGCTTAGCAAGAAGAGGATTGTACCATGAGAGAAGCAAAGAGGTCAACCTCTTTTAAATATACAACATGGGTTCTGGCAATGTAATGTAGTTGGACTCTCATGTCGATCCAAATGAATCATCTTTTCCATAGAGGTAAATCTTTGCCTACTAGGTAAGAGGATAACAAGTTGCAAATTCTATCTTGGTAGGATATACATGTATTTTATTTCTATTACTATGAAATTCATAAATAAAGTAGTTAATAAATGAAATAGTTAATGGTGGGGTTACTATTCACAGTGGGATAGTATCACCAGTATAACCATTATGCTGTCGGATTTTTAACATGATGATTTCTAGAATAGGTTAACCTTTAAATGCTTTTTGTTAAGATAGGTTTTAAATAGGTCACATGCTAAACAAGTATTCAAAAAGGTATTAATTTATATGGATTTTAAGCAAAGTAAATTCAGATATCATTTTATATGCTGCTCCTCATTCGGATCTAGTGAACAGGTTGAGTGAGGGGTGTCACATATAAGCCCACTTATATGTGCGCTTCTTACAAGGTGAGATAGGTGACTTTGATACTTCCATTGACTTTGCCGACAAAAATTGGGTGGTGAGCACTACATGGAACAATAGAACACATGTTATTAGAAAATGCATTGAGCGAAAATCTAGTGATTACAAGGAATTCTAAAATGCATATGGTTACATGAGAAGCAGGGGTTTTATCCTACTTTGTATGATATGTAATAATAAGATGCAATAAGTGTGTGCATAATAAACATAGCAATATGGCATTGAATATAATCAAAATAAGTGTGAACATTTTAATATTGCCACTATGAATATTTTAAAGGCATCTCGGTGTTACCCCAATTATTAGCTAGCCTTTTTAGGTATTCTTAAGTAATTATTTTCTCTCTATCCTCTAATTTTGCCTAGAATGCCCATGGATGATTTTCACTCTAATGGAGTGCTCTAACTTTTGCCTAAGCTACTGTTTGGGGTTTTGCAGGCTAGTGAGCTTCTTCTTTTTTTTTTTTTTTAAGTAATAGAAATGCTTTAACTTGTCGACATTAATAGGATTTTAGAACTCATTGCCCATAAAATATGAAATTTTGATTACCCCTTTTGTTAATAACTTTTTAAGGATGTAAGGACCTTCCCAGTTAGCTCTAAACTTCCCTTTCAAGTTTAAAGTGGCCATCCTAGATTGTTTCAGCACTAAATCCCCTTATTTTAACTTTTGACACCTAACTTTCTTGTTAAATACCCCAGCGACGCATTTTAGGTAGGCTTCATTATGATACAAGGCCTTTATTCTTATTTTATCCATGAGTGCCAATGGTTGATATCTACTTGTAGTCCATTGGTTCTTAGTTATCTTAGCTTTTAAAGCAACCTTTAAGGATTGAATTTCTATCTCAATAGGTAAAACCACTTATGATGAGAATGGGGTTGCCCCAGTTGATGTTCTAAATGAAGTTCTATATCTCCAGAGAGCATAAGGCAAATTATCAGCCTAATTCTTGTATGTTTCCACCATCTTGGCCAAGATTTTTTTTCAAGTTCTTATTACTTGCCTCAACTACTCTACTAGCTTAAGGTCTATATGAGGAGGACTTGCGATGTTGGATCTCATATTTTGCCAGGAGATCCCTTGTGTCACTTTGAAATTGAACCTTGTTATCTGACAAGATGTGATAAGAGATCCCATATTTATAGTTGAGGTGTTGTTTTATGAATTTAGCCATTTGCCTTCACCTAAGTTGTTGTAAAAGGCAGCTTCTACCTATTTCAAAAATAATCTATGGCAATGATAATATATTTATGCCTATCTGAAGTCATCAGCCTTATTTTTTTAATGATATCAATTCCCTAAGCTACAAACAACTAGGCTACTATTAAACTATGTAACTTCGTAGTAGGGAGATGCCTCATATCCATATGTATTTGACATTTTTGACACCTCTTGATGAACTCTACATAGTCAATTTCCATAGGTAACTAATAAAACCCTTATCTCAAAATTTTTATTTTACCCATGTGACTCCCATAACTTCCCGTATGTATTTCTTCTAATATTCTCTTCACTTCTATCTATTCTATGCATCTAAGTTGTAACCTATCTGGCATCCTCTTATAAAGATTACCCTTGTAACAAATAAATTGCCTAATGAGTTTTTTTCAACAATGTGTTCTCTTTTTTTGAAGCTCTTTCTAGATAAGCTCAGTCCTCTAAATATCTCTGTATGTCAAGATACTATGCCTTACCATTAGATGCTTCTATCATTGCAATTCATTTCCTCTCAAAACTTGGCCTACTTAAACTTGACAATGCAACTCATCTTTGCCCATGTCGAGTTATTCCATGCTAATACCAAAGTGGCCAATGCATTTACCATCTGATTCTTTTCTCTAGAAAGATGATGGAATGTACAAGTCTCAAATTTACCCTTAACCTATGTAGGAATTCCAAATACGAGATCAACTTTTCCTTTTGTACAACTCATTCTACTTAAGCTTGATGTATTACTAACGTTAAATCTCTATCTACAGATTTTGCCCATAGTACTAGAATAGCTTTTAGCCCAAAAATACATGCTTTATGCTCTACTATGCTATTAGTGGCTTTGAAATTTAACTTTTTTGTAAGGGAAATCACTTCTCTTTAGGGGAAAACTAAAAGCACTTTAGCTATTTTATTATTAGATTCCCTGTCAAAGTACACAACCTATCCTTTTTTTTTCCAGATAGCACTCAAGCTTCATTTGGAAACCTAAACTACTCTCTTTTGATGGGTTTTTGAGTTAGAAATTCTACCACTGCTCTCCCTTTAATAGTTTTTCAGGTGATGTATTTTATGTCAAACTCTTGTAACAAAACTAACCATTTACTAAGTTTTCATACTAGTAAAGGGGTAGAATACAAATGCTTGAGTGGGTTATGTTTGGCATTAGCTTACACCTTACAAGACTGGAAGTAGTGCCTCAACTTCTTTGAAGCATAAATTATTAAAAAAACATCTTTTCCCCCTCCACATACTTTTTTTTTACTCAAGTAATACATGGCTAACTCGACCTCGAGTTCATCTTCTTATGCTAACATGGCCCCAGTTGAGCTCTATTCGATAAAGATATAAAATCAAAACCCGATGCATCTATAGGGGTCTTAAAATTCCAGGATTAGCCAAGTATTGTTTTAGTCTATCAAAGGTTGCTTAACACCATTCATTCCACTTTATTGTGACATTCTTTTTTAGTAATTGGAAAATTAACTCACAGATGGTGGTTAACTTTATAATAAATCTACTAATATAATGGATCTTTTCAAGAAACCTCTTACTTCTTTCTCTATCTTAGGACTATGTGTCTCAATGATCGCTTGAGACTTGTCAAGGTTTACCTCTATCCTATTATGATTGATCACATATCTAAATAGCTTTTCTAAGGTCACCTTGAACACACTTTTTCATATTTAAGTAGAGGGTAGATTGGTTTATCCCTTAAAAAAACTTCTTAAGGGCTTTAAGATACTCATCTCTTGTTTTGGATTTGACCATTATGTCCTTTACATACACTTCTACTTCCCTATAGACTAAGTTTTTTAAGATCTTGGTTGACATGCACTAGTAAATAGCTTATCATTTTTAGCCCAAATGGCATGACCTTATAGCATAAATCTCCTTACTTAGTGATGAAAGTTGTCATATCTTCTCTTTTATCTTGTTGAGGATTTTGGTTATATCAGGCATACCCATCCATGAAACTAAACATTATTGTAATAGTAGCATTATTGACCAAAACCCCTATATGAGGCAAAAGGAAGTCATCTTTAGGACAAGCTTTGTTCAAACCTTGGTAGTCGATAAACATCTTCACGTTTTCATCTTTCTTCAATACCAAGACCATATTAGCTAACTAAGTCAACCACTTTACCTTTTCTAGAAACTTAGCATCCATCTAGTTATGAGCTTCTTCTTTGATCTTTTCCAAACTCATCTGGCTCAGTTTTTACTTTACTACCCTAGCTCTCTCATATGTTGGAATGACATGCTCTGTGACTGATTGGTCTATCCTAGTAGTTCCATGCAAAAACCTACTTATATTTTGTTACTAATCTCTTAAATTTTTCTCTCCTTATGGGTAACATCAAATGCAATTAAACTATTCTTATGATCATTTTTAGTGCTAATATTAAATGGTTTATTTTTAACTAATGCAATGTTAAATATATATGCATAGTTATAATCATAATGCAATATGCCATCTAGCATGATATCACATAAAGAAGCAAAACTACTAGACATTTCATTAATCTTAGAGACAAAAAGGTCATTCCTCTATAAGTTCAGTTACAAATAGTTCATCATTATTGCAAATAGAAACATCATCAGATAAGGTTGTTGCAGTAGTGGTGATTTCCTCTTTAGCTTTAACCTTAGCCTTTATAGAAGCTTCTTCTAGTGTTTTCTCTTCTTTTGTGAGGTTGACTTCCTTTTCTATAGGCTCTATCCTTATGGCTTCATCAACTAGGCATTTAGAGTAAAAAGCTTTGACAAAATCTTCACTAACATTTATATTCCCTAAATAAGCCACCAAATCATCCACTTCATCTTCCTTATCCTTGATAATGACTATAGTCTTTTAGGTATAAAATCATTATAGATATGAAAACCCAATTTCACCAAATCACCCATCTCAAAGATTTCAACCTCACCACAATAAGTGTTTTTAGGACTTCTTTTCACAAAATAGTAGTCAAGCGAAGTGTGTGCATTATACTTTTTCATAAAAATCGACTTCCCTTTTTCATAATAGCATAATCCTTTCTTAGACTAGTAAGCCTAACTAATTATGTCTATAGGAGCTAGTAAACCTTACAAATTCTTCTCCAAACTAGCTCTCAATAAATAATCCCATATCTTTAATATCCTAGAAACTACCTAATCATCAGTATTAATCCCAATTATATAAAACCTAATGGTTGATCAGCAATCTAGAGAGTAGCTACCATGTTATTTCGAGAAGCCTTAATGGTCATTGTTCCTCTATCATGAGGGAACTTAATCATCTAATGTAAAATAGATGGTACACCCCCTAATTTATTGAGCCAAGGCCTCCCCAACGAAAGAGCAAAGCTAGCTAAAATGTTTAACATAGCAAACATGGCATCATCTACAATAGGCCTTACTTTCACCTTAATTATAAAAGTTACCTTCAGGTTTCTTATACTATTATCATAGACATGGATTTCCAAATTCAAAAGGGTTACATCAACCTCTACAATCTTTAAACCAATTAGAAATTTAAGAGGGGCATACGTTAAAAGATGACCCATTATCCATTATTGTGTATGATGCCTTCTTTCCATTTGCTTTTACTCAGACAAATAAAGGTTTATTGTGACTTCTTCCTTTAATAAGTAATTTAAATGAAATAATATCCTTCTTCTTTCCTTATAGAACTTTAGAACTTCTTGAGGTGTAGGAAGGATGGATATTAGTAGAGGTTTATCCCTCAGTTTGAGCATGATTAACTTCCACTTTCCCAAGTACTCTATGAAAGTCACACTGCCCTTTTACTTGAGTAACTTCAGATCTTTAAAAGTTACCTCAATGCTAACATTATAGTAATACTAATCCATAAATGCTTTGGTAAGCTCCAGTCCTCTCTTATCTTTCTTTCTAGATTATGATACTAGTTTAGGGCTTTGCCAGTTAGTGACATACTAAAAATGCCTAAAATATACTTTACAGTAAGCCTCTACCCCTTTATAGATGTGATATAATGCTTGAGGTGCACTCTTAGATCAAAAGTCATAGCAAACTTGCCCATGTTAGGCATGCAAAACTTTTATTATAGTTGTTCTTTAGATTCTAGAGATATGTTTTACAAGTCAATACCTTGGCCATCGGACACCAGCGAAGACATAACATTGATTTTATCCCTTTACTTATGGATAGTCAGATCCTCTTCCTTGGTTGTAAGGGGCTTAGCTGAGGGATCTTTCTCATTCAAGTCCATGTTGTCAACCAAATCCTCCACATAATTATCTTCGATATTAACTCATGCAACCTTTTTTTACTTTTCCATGGGTTGTGGCAAGGTAGATATCAATTAAGGTTATGGCAGGGTAAATGGGCTTGAAGTGGCATGGTGTTAAGTGCTAGAGGTTCTGACTTAATTATTAAAATGCTAACTAAGTGTGCTTGGTTGGGCTGTGAGTATTTCACTCTTAAAAGTTATTAAGGCCTTATCAATCTTTTCCTTATTCGGATCTAGCATCTAGTCAAGCTCATATTTGGTGAGAGGTGTTTGATCTTCCATCTCCCAAGTGATCTCCTTACAAGTAATTGCTAGTCTTGGCATGAGTGACCTACGAACTAACCTCTTCTATAGTTTCTTCTATCCTCTATGACCTATGATGACTGTAACATGATGCATGTGTATATATATGCATGAAATGCAACATAGACAAACACATGCAAATTGCTTTTTAACCTTATTCCTCCCATACACATGGTCTAGTAGTATCTATCCTAGATGAGCTTTATTCAAACATTAACTAGGAATGCA
Organism: Hura crepitans; assembly: GCA_948208565.1. Taxonomy (NCBI): domain Eukaryota; kingdom Viridiplantae; phylum Streptophyta; class Magnoliopsida; order Malpighiales; family Euphorbiaceae; genus Hura; species Hura crepitans. The sequence continues at coordinate 12,824 of CANXYI010723061.1, forward strand.
AGAACACTAATGATACACAATTTCAAATCGACAATATAATGCTTCTTATTCTAAGAATACACAAAATTTTGATAATCAGTCCAATTCACCTAATTATAAAAGGTCTAATAGTTTAAACCTTACTTTTTAAGAAAAAATAAAATTTATTTCATAACAGAAGTCCATATTATTATGGTAATCTAAGAGGAAACACATCTAGGCCAACTATATTAGGCTGTGGTATAATCTATTCTTAAGGTTATTATCCTCCAAATGAGGTCCTTCCCAACGGATCTTCCCAATCATAGGTAACAATGGCATATTGGTTCACTGCTTTATATACCATTTAGATATGAGGTTTGGAGTATATGATTACCATCCCTAACACTTTCCTAAATTCAGTGAAAGTGGGGTCATGCTTTGGAATGCCAATAAAAGTGAAATAGGGACACAGTTTATAAACATGATATGCAATTTTGAAAATGATAAGCATTAAGACTAGAGATTCAACCAATATTAACTGTAGGACATATTTGGAGAAAATTCCCAGTAGAGTCGGTAGCTGGAGACATGAGTGCCCCCACAAGGTGGTTTACTAATGCTGTTAGTATGAATTATCACTAAGTGGTTAATCTAAAAAGTAAACCAAAGGCAATTCTAGGTTTGGGAATTCTTTTTTATTTATGCCCATTACATAATATCAACTTTTGTCTTAATGGTTCTAATTCTTATTAAACCCCTTAAACACATCACTTTCATGAATTAAATAAATATACATGTTTGTATACCAAAAGTGATTAAAATTAAATAATAAAAAATGTGCATTCAAGATAAATCACAAATATCTAACATTCATGAACTCAATCCAATTTATATAAAAGAGGGCATTGGTCCAAAAAACATTTTTATTTGGTAAATCAGAACTTTGATTCTCAAAGTGTCTTATTAAAAGGCATACATTGTATTTACTCAAAATTATTTAAAACCTAAAAATAACTTTTAGGGATTTATGGACCTTTGGTTCCAACATCACTTTTATTAATTAAAACATTTTATTCTTGTAGAACTATTACCATTTTTTATTATTGGAATATTGGTTCCAAATTAATTTTGTCAATTAAAACATTTTTATCGAATAAAAACATTTTTATTTCTTAAAAAATATTTGTTTTCTCAATTTCAATAAACAATTTTGGGGTTAAAGGACTTTGATCCTCTCAATAAACCAATTAAAATGTTTACTAAACAAATACATCATTTTACATAATTAAAACTATTTTTGGCTATTACGGACTTTAATCCCTAAAACTTTTATTTTTAATGCAATTAAGACATTTTCTATAAAATATTTTTATTAATTTTTAGTTTTTAATCAAATGAAAAATCATTTTAACTAATCTATTACAATATTCATGAAATTATACAGAGAAATATTCTAGCAATAAAAGAGAATTATTATAACCCATGATAATTCTAATCTTTACATTAATCTAAGGTCTAGAAAAGAAAAGGGACAAAAATGAAATACTAGGACACAAATTAATCCAATAATCTTGATTCTCCCTTGTGTCAAAATGCAACTTCCAATAACCATTAGGGTTAACAAGTGAATAGAAATGCATAAAAAAGAATCAATTGAAACCATGATTGATCGAATGAATAGTCTTTCGATTAGATGTGGCCTATAACAACGGAGTAAAAATAAATAACCATAGAAGTAAGTATCTCATTATAATATAAAGCTCTTTAAAATTGATCATATATAGTGTCATTTGTTTAGATCTCTTTTAAACTTTAGCCAAAGAAGAAAACTTATTAATAAAAGGTCATGTGTGCAAGACTTAAAAGTACAAACTTTATTTTTGTATAGAGAGAATGCATCTTATCAAACAAACTAGTGTTCATTAAGAAATGGGTAAAGAAAAAGTATTTAGGCAAAAGGAGCTTACTATATTTAGAGAGACAACTTCGTCTAACCAGACTAAGGACATCTTCCCAGATTTAAGCTTTATCCTAATAAAACTTGAGCTTCAAGGAAAAAGAGGTAACATTTTTTTATTCGACGAACATTCATCCTAACGGACGAACTAAGTTATATATCTAGATGAATTTAGGTCTCACTCCTAGGCATAAAACCTTAACTAATGTCCTAAAATGGGATTTTGAGGCATTTAAAGTTGCCTAGGTTGATTCTTGACCCTTATTATACTAAAAAAACATAAGAAAATGCAAAATGCATAATAAAACAAGATCTAAAATTTTAAGAAAAGAGAGGAAACAGTAGAAAAACAAAATGATGCTAGAGCACACTAAAATGCAAGAATAATCACAAAAATAAAATGATAAGGGAGACTATTCTGAGTTATCCTCTTGGAAAACACTTAAGATTCCTTTTGCCTTTTGGATTCCTTGTTGGAAAGTGAGATTGAAGGGTAATAAGAGTTTGGTTGGTGGGAAAAGGGGAGAAATCATGGGAAAATCCTTGAATCCGTCTATTTTCTCCTCCCTTTGCTTATTTTTCTTGGGTTTTTTTGCTTGGAAAAGTTTTTTTTATGAAAGTTTGAAATATTTCTTTAGTCCTCCTAAATCAAGGCTAAAATTTGCCTTTTATAGGTCTGGAAGTGAAAGTATTCTAACCTCTAATTGGTTCAGTTAGAAAGGGACGTGTATCCCTTTTTGGTGTTTAAAATTTTGTTTGATTGGGTGAGGTTCTTTATCAATTTGGATAACAGCTCATCCAATTGATGGTTTGATTCATACTGAAGCTTTATTTTGGCAAGATCTTATCTTAGGTATTAGGAATTCACTTGAATGGATGAATGTTACATCCTTTCGAATGAAACATTATCCGAATGAACTTTCCTTGGTTTCTAATCTCACTTTTCAACTTGAAAATCCTTGAAAGCTAGTTCTAGCTTTGACTATCTCATAATTGAATTTCCTCTCAAACTATAGACTTCTATGTCTAGTGTTTACAGTAGGGACACATAGGTACTATTTACCAAAATAAAAAATCATGCAAATGAACAATCTAATAGGTCATTTTTAAGTCCATAGCTATTCTTCATGCCAAAACATACACCCTTAATGCAATTCTAATACATATAAATACTTGCAATTTTTAAATCCCATAAGTTTGAATTTTGTCCAATTTTACAATTCTTTGCAAAATTGACTTGCCATATATACTTAGTTTTGTGAAATTCCAATTATCGAAGTAATTATATTAATATAAATTAATTCCATATTTAGAAATATTTTCTAATTTGGAAACCATTTCCAAAAAGGAAAATTTTCAATCCAATTGTAAATTAGTTTGGGTTTTTATGCTTGTAAATTTGATTTTCTTCCAATTATCGATCTAACCAATAATTAATTTGCAAATTTAATCATTTAATCTAGTTAATTAATTAAATTTGTATCAATTTTCATAGCTAATTCCAGCAAAAATCTTGAAAAAATTCATTTAAATTTATGATACCTTAATGCCAAAAATCCAAATTTTAGCATTCGTCGATAAACCAATTTGTATTGTTTTATATAATAATTAATCCAAACTATTTTGGATCAATCCCAGAAGAATGAACATAGAAGTCACATATGATGATTAGAAAAATTAATCCAAATTAACCAACCTAGTTTATCAACTCAAAATTTATTTATTAATCATTACTAATAGCAAAAACAATACATGCTCCTACAACTATTACAAAATTATGAATCCAATTCATACGCAATCAGGTTTAGGCATTTAAAACCTTTAAATAAACTTCAAAATTATCCAATAATCATGAATAAATGGGTTTGGAACTAAAGAAGCAAAATCAAAATAAAACAACAACAAAACCATAATTGGATTGTATTTAATTAATTCTTTTAATTATCAAATAAAATTCAATTTTATAGACTAGGTATAAAATTAAATTTTAATCCCTTAGAAATCTAGAAAAAATAATTTTGGGGTTGAAAAAATTGAAAAATCAAATGAACCAAACAACCCAATAAAAACCAATTGGTGCTATCATTACTCGAGTTTCAAGTTCAATTAAATCTTTTAGTTATCAAATAAAATTCAATTTTATCGAACAATTTTAGAATTAAATTTTAGGTTTTTAAGAACTGAAAAACATGAATTTTCATATATAACTAATTAAAAAATCAATTGAAACAATAACACATGAAAATTCGATTTCTCTAGGTTTTTGCATAGTTTTAATTTCAACAAGCACAATAAATCCCAAAATTCACAAAACTAAAAATAGAAATTATTGATAATAAGGTCTAATCCATATCTAACCATTACAAAAGAATAAATTAGAAAAAACATGCAAAAATTCAAATCAAAATTAGAAAATTTAATCAAGGGATATCGATAAACTGAAAAAGCTTTCAATATTTCACCAGAACTTTACTCTGATAGCATTATTGGTTTTCATAGACTTAAGCATGGTGAAAATATCATCCATGGAAATCCAATAAAGCTTATAATGTAAAAAAATTGAAAACAAAAATTTTATAGAAATCAATGATAAAGAATTTACAAAAAATGCTCTTTACAATTCCTATTAGTACCTTTTCACCTCACCGAGTTGTAGGAAAACACAGTGAGAAAAAAATACCTCTAAGGTATCCATACTAATAGCACAATTAATAAAAACTCTCTAAAAGGTGCATAGAATAATTTTGTTTTTAAGTGTTAGTAAGAAGCAAAATTATAAGGAAAAAAAGAAAAAAGAAGTTCAAATTCAAAGAGAAAAAATCCCCTTGTTAATTTGCACCACTTTAGGGGAGTTTATATACTCAACCTAATCCTTATTTAGGTACAATAATTTTTCCAGGCCCAATTACTTAAAACACTTAATTAAAAATAATTAATGTTTTAAGCTTTAAACCCAATAATTAATCTTACACTCCAAGCCCTATAAGCCTTCTTCCTTTATTCTTTTAATTTAGTGACATCTAATATCATTAAAAACTCTATATTTTTTACTTTATTAACTTGCTCCCACAAGTGTAACCTTGTAAGCTTTCAAAGCACATTGACAATATTGTAATGAATCAGAGTCCTATTTAAACTAAGACTCTATGATTTAATCCCATTAAATAATTATTAATCTCTTTATTAATAAATTTACTATTATACAAGTCATTAAAGGCATCTAGTCATGTATAATGACTACCTAAATGTTAAAAAATTAAGTGGTTTGACTTAACCCTTCCATATCCAATTATTGTATATAAACTCCTTTCACCATTCTTTATCTTATCCTGGCTTGAGTATGAATTTATTTCCACTAAATGATTAATTAAGTATGTCTAATTAAGCTTTGAATATGTTATTATAATGACATTTATCTTTATTCCCAAAATGCCTTAGTAAATCCCCTTCGCAGTTGCATTTCACTGTGGACAAATATTCTTGAATAAAGATGGTAGTGAATCTTTTATTGATCACTCAACTACCTTCAAATACCTTATTCTATACCCAACCTCTTAGCTATGTATAAATCATGGTGAAGTAAAAGCACTAAAGTTAAAGTATAACACTTTATACTTAAGATAGTTAGTAACCTTAAGTTTAAGGATACTTGCATAACTAATATGATGAGATCATTTTCAATGAAATTAGATCATGTATCCATATGAATGATCTTATGTTGGGTCCTAAATATACTTGTTTTCCAAATAAGCATCAACATATTAACCTTGAGCATCATCTATGCTCATAGCTTGTGAGATTAACTACTTGACTTATGCAAAGAATATAACATGTGCTAGTCAATCTATATTAATAATATCCCATCTATTAATACTATGACTAAAGGTAATTTAGATTATCACATTTGCATACAATAAGCATCTTCTATTACGGACTCCTTCATGATTGCCTTTATAATATGATTTTATATTAGGGACTTTATTATGTAGTTTAAGATTAATTACCTAGAAAATGGATGAACATAAGCACTATGTAACAAAGAATGTCATATTTTTAATAAATGATGTTCACTTGTTACATGAAACATCCCTAAATACATGAGCTTTAGGGCATACAACTAACACACTTGAGGCAATCCTCTAAGATGGATGAAAAGTATATTTTAATAATGATATCAATCAAAAGAGTATAGGAGTAGGTGTCTTATTAAAAGCATTAGAAGGGGAATAAATCTTCTTAGCCAAGAATTTGGAAGTTCAGGCAACCAATAACATAGCAAAATATAAAGCTTACATTTCAGGCTTGAGTCTTTATACATGATGGGAGTAAAACATATAAATGTGTATAGAGACTTTACATTCAATAATCAAATAGGGTATAGAAAGTCAAAGAAAAGATGATAGTACCATATGCCAAGATTATGGTTAACTTAGTAGAAGGATTAGATATAAAATTAAGTGCTAGATGCTTTAGCAGTACTTATTCTAGTAATTGTTAGTTCGACTACCTTACCCCTAAAACTAATATACTTTTATCATTACAAGCACCTAATATACAGTAGTATCATAAGGCAAGTGAAAGTTAGTGATAATTTGCCATGGTATCATGATATTCTAAGGCACTTAGATAAAGCTGAATGTCCCGAGAATGCTAGTGAAAAAGATAAAAGGGCTTTACAAAAATTATTAGTTCAATTCATTTCCTTTCAAGGGATGCTGTATAAAAGGCATCATGATAAAAGGGGCATAAAAGATAATTAATGAAGTGTACGAAAGGTTCTAGGTCTTCATATGAATGAAAAGAACCTAGCCATAAAGATTATGAGGTTAGTAACCACTAGTTACTATGGATACAAACATAACCTTTGTGAATAAATGCCACAAATGTTAAGTTTATGCCAATTTGAGTCATTTTCCTCTATTAGAATTGCATAACTTGTCATCACCTTGGCTATTCTCTATATGGGTTATAGATATCATTAGTGTGGTTTCTCTATTAGCTTATTAGTAGTATGTCTTAGAGCACATGTATTAGAAATCCTTTCATATACATTTATACATTATTTATTATTAGTAATGGCATTCTTTATTATACGGTACTTATGTTTATTCGTTTGCTTGATATTAATCTTAAACTACATAATCAAGTTTATGGTATAAAATCATACCACAGAGATAACCATAGAGGCACATGATGTGAGATGCCTATCATATGTAAATGTGGTCATACCAAAATTATCCTAGTCATAGTATTAATAAGATGGGACATTACTAATATAGATAGATTAGCACATATTATACTTTTTAACTGGGTTAAGTAGTAGTTCTCACAAGCTATCATTATAAGTGATGCTTAGGTTTAACATATGGATGCTTATTTAAAAAACAAGTTTATTAGGACCTAAATGAGATCTTTATATGGATAAATGATATAATCTAAATGAAATCTATCAATGGTGTAAATATCCTTAAACTTGATATAACTACATGTCTTAAGTATCAAGTGTTATACTTTAACTCTAGTGCTTTTATTTCACTATAATATATGCATAGCTAGGAGATTAGGTATAGCATAAGCTGCTTAAAAAAAGTTAAGTGATTAATAAAGGGTTCACCCTCTTAGATCATTTAAAGGAGTTTATCTCATAGTTCTTGTTGACTTTTTTTTTATTTAGGAATCTCTAACTAGAATAGAATGCAAGTGTGAATGGAATTCATAGTGCATTTGGGGAATAAAGATAAAGGTCATTAGAACATATCCATAAGTATTCAATTAATACAAGCCCATACTTAAACCTAGATGAGGTAAAGAATAGTGAAAAGAGTTTATTACATGATAGTTGGATATGGAAGGGTTAAGTTAAATCACTTAACTTTTTGAAACTTGGATAGTCATGATATATGGCTAGATGCCTCTTATGACTTGCACATAAGTAAATTTATTAATATGAGATTAATAAGGATTTAATGGGATTAAATTATAGAATCCTAATTCAAGTAGTACTCTAATTCACTATGTAGTACCAATGTGCTTCGTAAGCGCATAGGATCATATAATTATAGAAGTAAATTAATAAGGTAAAATATAGAGTATGTAATGATATGAGATATCATTAAACTAAAAGAATTAAAGGGGATAGGCTTATTGGGCTTAGACCCTGAAACCAAGATTTAAAGCCCAAGTTAGGGTTTTATTTACCAAGGCCTAAAATCCAATTCAAGTCATATTTTTACGTGATTGAACATACTTAAATTTAACCTAGAATAGTAATTAAAGCCTATAAAAGGCTTCCTAAATGCCACCACAAACATAATCCTCCTTCCCTGTGATTTGTGTGAAAAAATCACTCCCTTATTCTTATTTAAATTTTGACCACTACTAACCTTTAGAGTCAACTTTTCTATGTATCTCATGTTGAGCTCTATATATTTTACTTTTAATATAGATATCTTGGAGTTGTTCCAATTGGTTCATTGTGGTTTGCTACAACTTAGTGAGAAGTAATAGCTACTAAGAATCGTGGTAGAAAAATAGTAAAATTGTCTTCTCTAATTTTTATAAAATTTTTGTTTCTAATTTTTGATGATCCAATCCTTGTTTAGGATCCATTAATATTAATTTCTATTAT
>CANXYI010723073.1:0-20302 GCA_948208565.1 Hura crepitans
ATTTTTCTTTTTGTAATATCAATCTACTAGTTAGACGTGGTAATTTATTTGGGTCATATTTTGTATTTTTGTGATTGTCAATTTTGATTTTTTTCCTGCCTGTCTTTTTATTTTTGTTTCACATCAAAAATATTATTTTTGGTCATTTAGGTTGATTTCATTTTTCTTTTTGCATTATCCATCCAATAGTTAGATGTGATAATTTATTTGTGCAATATTTTATATTTTTGCACTTGTTTATTTTTATTAAATTTCGATTTATTTTTCTATTTTTCATTCGCATGCTAATATATTATTTCTATTGTTGTGATGCGAGTAATCCAATTATTTGAGGGCTGATTATTGTTGTTATTGCCTATCATTTGTTAGATTATATTTTAGGCATGCCAAAATGTAATTTTTATTTTTCATTCAGTTAGACTTCATTTTAGGTAATTGCCTTATATTTTATTTTTCGTTCAAATTATTTCTCTGTATATTCCGTGAATGCTATAATAGTTAGGAAAATGATTTTTCATGCAACTAAAAAAATAACCAAAATATTTTTATTTAATTAATTGGTATTTTATTAAGAAAAATGGGTTTGATTTTTCTTAATAAAAGTCATAATAAAATTATTTTCTAAAAATTAACATATGAGAACTAAAGTTCTCAAATTAAATCTATTACCCGATTTATGTATGATACATCTAATTTCGATCCTGAAATATTCCATGAACACTAAATTAGGTAGAAAAATGGTTTTACATGGTAAAAAGAAATAATAGTCAAAATCATATTTTTACATAATAAATTGGTGTTTTGTTAATAAAATAAATTCTGATTCTTTCTTAATAAAATTTGTAACAATAACAGTTGTTTTCTAAAATTAACATTCTCAAGCCATTGTTTCAAATAAAAGTCACCACAATAAAATTCATTTTTCCAAATTGACATTTGAGAACCAAAGTTCTCAAACCATTTTTCCAAATAAAAATCATCACAATAAAATTCTTTTTTTCCAAATAAACATATGAGAACCAAGGTTCTCAAACTCATCATTTGATTTTAAAAAAAGTTCACTACAATAAAATCCATTTTCTAAAATTGGCATAAGAGAACCAAAGTTCTCAAAAAAATAATCAATTACTCGATTTGATGTATGTTATTTTGATTCCGAGCACTTATTTATTTTTTTGTAAATATATTTTGCAATTTCTACTATGTGAATATGTGATTTACTTTAATTGTAGAATATCGCTTGAGAAAAGGAATAGTATCATAAATTCAAAATGAATTTTCATATTAATTTGAGGTATAATTAAGAGTAGGGTTCTGAACCGCTCTAGTTTTGGCCCTACAAGGTATTTCCCGACTTTGTTGGATGGCAATTCTGACCTTGTGGTGCCCAACTCGTACCTCCTAGGCTAATAAAAAAGGGGCGAACCTAGATTCCTTTAGCTTCTTTCTCATCTTTTGAGACTCGAGGAGTGAGGCTTAAGTTGAGTCTTAGGCTACTTCAGTTTGATCGATCTTAGGAAAACAAAAGGGATCTGAACACCATGGTGTACCCCATAATGCTACACTGTGTGAGGCTGATTATTTGTTTTCTTGTAGTTATGCACGCTAAGCAAATCAAGCCTACCAAATTATGGGGAAAAAATGGTGAGTCATGCTCTTATCACCATATATAGACCATAAGCAAGTATAGCCATGCACTATAGCCATAAGCATAGGCATAGGCTTCCTTAGCACTTTTATAATAAATAGTAGAGTTGCTAAGGCATACATCTACTGTTGCTTTACCACTACCTCCATCAGCTATAGCACTACCTCTTTGCAAAAGACTTTCTTGGAATGAGTGAAAAAGATAGGGGCTCTAGGCTTTTTGGGCTTAAGGGAGGATGGTGCTGTGAGGACTGAATATTGGCTAGAATAGACTATCAGGATATTAGAGTAGCTCGAGTATATAGATGAGGGGAGTTTAAAATATGCCACCTCACTCCTTTAGGAAGAGGCTTTCTATTGGTGAGACACCACAAAGCGAAGAAAAACTATAGCTAATGTGACATTGGAGTTCTTTCTCTAGGAGTTCTAAAAGAGATATATTCTTGAATCTTATAAGGATAAAAAGAGGTAGGAATTTCTGGACCTAAAATAAGGAAGGAGATTAGTATCAAAGTATGAGAAGGACTTTGCTTGGTTGAGTAGGTATGTCGAGGAGTTCATACCTATAAAGGTGGAGAGATGTAAGAGGTTCAAGAAGGGCCACAATGAATGCAAATTACTACCACTCAGATCAAGGAGTTTTTAGCACTTGTATAAGTTGCCTATGCCATGAAGGAGATGGTGCAGGAGAAGAGAGAACTTATTCAAAAAAAGAGGGCATTCATTATTGGCTAAACCAATTTAGCACTTAAGGCAGTGAAGAAGTAGAATGAGTGCTAGGCTATACAGTAGTCTAGAGGTAGAGATAGGCATAGAGGTCAGGTTATGCTTATTTATTCAAACTTTAACCCCTACAATAGGCCTTTATTGCCCTAATATCTATAGCAAGGAGTGCACCCTCGATGTGTGGGATGTGTAATAGGAAGCATTAGGGATAGTGTTGGTAGTCTAAGTGAAGAGAATGTTTTGTATATAGAGTTAGGGATAATTTTTAAAAGGATTACACACAAAAGCAAGTTGATGCTACTCTGATGCAGGCTTCCTTACCATCACCCAATCAAGGATCGAGGGAAAATAAAAATAATAAGTTGAATACCAATCAGAGGATTAGATTAAAGACATGAGCCTTAGCTCACTAGTATGCTATTTGAAGTCATGAAAAGGTAGAAGCACCTGATGTAATTGCTGGTACTTTCCTTTTAGTTCATGTACCTCTTTTAGCTTTGATATACCTAAGATCCACATATTCTTACATTTGCATTGTATAAGCACAAGAGAGGAAATTAGAGTCTAAGCTTATAAATTTAGACATCTTAGTGAGTAACCCTATTAGGTAGATTGTGACAGTGAATCGAGTATATAGACATTGTCCTCTGATGACTCAAGATCGAATATTCCTAGTTGACCTTATCAAGCTTGCCTTTGTTAAGTTTGATGTAATCCTAGGTATAGATTAACTATTTCAACATAAGGCAATGGTTGATTATAAGCAGTAGAGGCTTACTCTTATGATAGTTAAAGATCATGAGGTGATAGTAATTGGTAAAAGAAAGGCCTTACTTAACATTATTTCAGCTATGACAGCTAGGTGACTCATCTATAAGGGATGTGAGAAGTACCTAGCTCATATGGTTAACACCAATACTGCACTACCAAGTATTGACTAGATACCTATAGTGTCAAAGTTTTTCAATGTGTTCCTAGAGGAGTTACTAGGATTACCACCATAGAGAGAGACTTTGAGATTGAGGCATATCTGAGTACCACTCCTATGTTTATTACCCTGTACCGAATGACACCTATAGAGTTGAAAGAGCTAAAGGTTCAACTATAAGAATTGTTAGATAAAGGCTTTATTAAGTTGAGCACTTCATTTTAAGGAGCACCCATGCTATTTTTAAAGAAGAAAGATAGGTCGCTTTGATTGTGCATTAACTATAGACAACTGAATTAGGTGATGGTTAAGAATAAATACCTATTACTTAGAATTAATGACCTTTTTTATTAGCTTAAGGGTGTTAGTGTGTTTTTTAAGATAGTCTTGAGATCGATGTATCATCAATCATAGATTAAAGAAGCTGATATTCCAAAAACTACTTTCAGAACTAGATACAGTTATTATGAGTTCCTAGTGATGCCTTTTGGGCTTACAAATGCCCCAGTAGCTTTCATGGACATGATGAATAGGATCTTTAAACCTTACCTAGACTAGTTTGTTATAGTTTTCATTGATATCATTCTGGTATACTCTTTGAGTTTGCAGCAACATGAGTAGCATTTAAGAATGGTATTGCAAACTTTGAGAGAGAAATAACTGTATTCAAAGTTAAGTAAGTGTGAGTTTTGGTTAAATGAAGTAGCCTTTTTAGGCCACATTGCATCAGCATAAGCTATTAGAGTTAATCCAAGCAAAGTTAAAGCCATGCTAGAATAGAATCCTCTTAACAATATGATAGAGATTCGATGCTTCCTAGTGGTGGCAGGCTATTATAAGAGATTTATGAAAGGCTTCTCTATGATTGTGATCTATTAACTAGATTGCTAAGGAAGGATGTGAAATTCATATAGAATGACAAGTGTCAAGCAAGCTTTGATAAGTTAAAGGTAATTTTAACTAAAGCTCCTATTCTCACTTAACCTGACTGGGGAAGGATTTTGTGATTTATAGTGATGCATCCCATAATAGACTTGGTTGTGTATTGATGCAGAAAGGTAAGGTGATTGCTTATGCCTTAAGGTGATTGCTTATGCCTTAAGGTAATTGAAGCCTTAGAAAGAAATTACCCCACACATGATTTTGAGATAGCTGCAATTGTATTTGCATTGAAAGTATAGAGGCATTACTTATATGGTGAAAGGTGTTACATTTATACTGACCATAAAAGTTTGAAGTACCTTCTCACAAAGAAAGAACTAAACTTGAGACAATGACACTAGATGGAGTTAATAAAAGATTACAACTATTTGATTGACTACCATCCAGGAAGAGCTAATGTGGTAGTTGAAGCTTTGAGTCAAAAGTTCATGGCTACTATAAGAGCTATGAATGCTTGGATGCAGTATATCAAAGGTGATGCGATTTTAGTAGAGTTATAGGTAAAACCTTACTTCAAGCAATAAGTGAAAAAAGCACAGATACAAGATGCACAACTGGTCTAGATGACAGATAAAGTGAAAAAGGGGAAGACAACTAATCTTGAGTTCAAAGAGGATGGATGTCTTTATCACCATGATAGATTATGTGTAATTGAGGTAGATGAATTAAGGACACAGATTTTAAGAGAAGCACATGAAGCTCTATATTCCATACACCTAGGAAGTATAAAGATGAACCTAAATTTTAAGGCTTATTATTTGTGGCCAGGGATAAAATGAGATGTGGCAGAGTATGTAGGTAATGTTTGACATGTCAGTAGGTGAAAGTAGAGCATCAAGTTCCCTTTGGATTATTACATCCAATAGCAATCCCAAAGTGGAAATAGGAGAAAGTCACTATGGATTTTGTGATAGGTTTTCTAATGACAAGGAATAAATGCGATGCAAATTGGGTGATTGTGGATAGACTGACCAAGACAACCCACTTTATACCAGTTAAAATAGACTACTCCCTAGATAAGCTAGTAGACATGTAGATTAATGAGATTGTGAGATTACATAGGGTACCAATGGCTATAATTTCTGATCGAGACCCACGTTTTACTTCTAAATTTTGGAAGAAGTTACAAGAAGCTTTAGGTACTCATCTAACTTTTATCACGGCATTTCACCAATTGACATATGGACAATCAGAGTGAGTAATATAAGAATTGAAAGATATGCTCAATAGCTATGCCATTGAATTCAAAGGAAGTTGGGATCAGTATTTGTCTCTAGCTAAATTTGCTTATAATAATAGCCATTAAGCTAGTTTAGGCATGGCACTATATCAAGAATTATTTGGCAGAAGGATCCACTCTGTTGGAGTGAAGTAGGTGAGAGTAGACTGATGGGACTTGATTTTATCAAAGATGTTAAAGAAAAGGTTAGAACCATAAAGGACTAATTAAAGATAGCCATAGATCACCAGAAGTCATATGCTAGCTTGAAATAGAGAAACATTGAATATGAGATTAGTGAAAAAGTATTTTTGAAAGTATCACCATGGAAAAGCATACTCAAGTTTGTCATGAAAAGAAAATTAAGCCTTAGATTTATTAGTCTATATGAGATTGTAGAATGTGTGTGACTAATGGCATATTGATTAGCTTTGTTGCTAGAATTACAATAGATCCACGATGTATTCCATGTCTCAATGCTGAGGCAATATCGATTGGATCTATCACATGTCATAGCTACAGAGGAAATTCAGGTACAACTAGATTTGAATTATGAAGAGAAACTAGTATAGATCCTTGATAAAAAGATCAAGTTGCTAAGAAATAAAGTCATACCACTAGTCAAGGTGTTGTGGAAGCATCACAAAATAGAGGAAGCTACCTAGGTAATCAAGGAGCAAATAAAGGCTTAATATCTATAATTATTCTTATTAGGTAATTTCAAGGACAAAATTCCTTAAGAATGGAAGGATTGTAATACCCGTAATTCTTAATTTCATGAATAATACCTTCAAGGCATAAATAGTGACTCCTAGGGAGTCGAGGCTCACTATGGTAGTCAAAAAGGGGTGTACAGGACATAAAACTTTAATAGGCCAAAAAATGATGAAAATGAATTAATTAAAACCTTAAATAGAACCAATAAATGATTTTGGACCAATAACTAGTGAATAGTGACCTTAAATGAGTTTGTGCTAGGATAGCTCCACAATATGCCTAAATGGACTTGAAAATAACATACCCTAAAGCTCAAAAATTCCAATGAGTCTACTGGTGAAGGAATTTTAATATTTTGAGGTCATTCGATATTTATTCAAAATTTTTAGATTACGTAGGTGAATAGTAACCTTAGTTGCCATTGGAGTTCTAGCTTGAAATTTTATAAGGCTTTTAATGGGCATTATTGAGGATTTATGGCACTAAAATCAAGATTTTTTTGAATTTTTAAAGTTTTAAAGAAAATCAGGTTAAAACAAACCATCAGATCAACATGTGATGCAATATGAGCCATCCACCCTTTTAACATAAAAGGCCTTTGAACATATGGGGGTGACATATGTGCAAGAGACTTCATCTTCCTCTTCCTTCCACTAAATGCCATTTTTAAGGAAAAGCTCTCCTCTATTTTCTTCTATTTTCCCTCTCCTCACACACTAAAAACTATCAATTTTTATGTTTTTCATAGCCTTTATGATACCTTTCAACCTCTCTAAGTGACATAATTAAGAAAGAGAGGCTAAAAAGTGAGATATTAAGAAGGGGGGAATAGAGAAAATTTGGTGTGTAAGTGTTTTTCTAACTTTTTATTCTTTGTTTTAGGTAGTTCTAAGTGTTCTAAGAATAACCATGTTGATAGATTTTGATTTGGAGTTATAAAAAAGTTTTGGGAGTTTTTCTAAGCTCTATGTGTATATGTTTTAAGTTAAGGAAAGGAAGTGGTGAGGGAAGCTATTTGAAAAAGTAAAGTGGTGATTAAGGATGTTCTCAGATGCTAGGTATGTGGATTTAAAGTAATTGATGTGTGCCATGGTGTGTGTGCATGTATGTTTACATGTGAGGGTGCGTGAAAGTGTTAGATCTTGCGTATGTATGTATGTTTGATATAAATTGTTTATGTGACTATGTTAGCCTAATGAAATAAAGCTTATGCACATGATTTGTATGGAAGAAATGCTTATGCATGTTTGTGGTCTTAAAGTGGCTGAATGATATACACAGTGGCCATGTAATGTGCATGGCATGTGTGGGAAGTATAAGTAAGCTAGAAATTAGACATAAGATATAGTTATGAGGTGAAATTAAGGAAAAGAAATCACATGTTGTAAGTATGTGCTATAAGGACTAAAATGTGACAATGTGTGATAAGGATACATGTGTGAAAAAGTAATCATTGCTAGGAATGAGAATATGGTTAGTATCAATACATATACATAAGTTCATCGGATGGAATAATGTAAGTAAATGTGATGTTGATTAGTAACCATGGCAATAATATGGGAATATAGGAATTGAGATGATGAGGATAGGAAATAATGATGAAATTAGAATAAGTAAATAAGATATCATGACATGAGAAAGGAAGTATGAAAATTACCAAATGAATAGTGCCTTATTCGTAAATTGACCCGTAAATGGGAAAAAGTGTGTAAGTGTAAGTGTGCACATGGATATGGAAATCATGGCAACATTGTGATTAGGAATTAATAACCTATAATTATGTAAGGAAAATTAGTAAATTAAAAAATTAGCCCATATCAATTAGACACCCATTGGATGGGTTGATCGGTCAACTAGGGAATTAGTAGCTGCTAGGGGCTTTGGTCCTCCTGGACCATTACCTGTATGATTGAGAAGGTGAGTGCTATTGCTGAGGTTCTGTAATGAACCCTACACACCTGGGTATTAGGAAGTCCACATGGGCTAATCCTTGTTACCCACTTTACTTAGGGATATTGGGAGGTCTCATGGGGTTGATCCCTACTATCCACTTGAGATGAGATAATGCTTGGGATATTAGGAGATCCCATGGGGCTGATCCTTGTTATCCTTACAGATGTTGGGAGGTCCATCAGGACTGGTGCTTACCATCTACCACTCTGATATTATAAGCTCTTATAGGGTTGATCACTACTATTAAATGGATATAGCTAGGTGTAGCTATCTAGGTAAAAAATGTAGGCCTTTGTATAGTCTGGATCCCGTTATTTGGTGCTTTTAAGTGTTGTCTTTCCAGTATAGGCCTAATTTAGATAAATGGAACATAACTGTGATAATAATAATTGAAATGAATTGCTGACATATCTTACTTGATTGTATGTGTTAAATGTAACCTAGCAAATTTAATTAAACTATAAGAGACACATATTATGAAATAATAAGATAGACTAAAACCTAATAGAATTACATGTAACTAGTTTTGTATATGTACATGACTAACCTGATGTGTGATTATGGCATGATTTGTATATGACATACATGTATTACATTAAATTCAACATTGAGTTTATACTCAACATATCAATGTTTGGATACGGAGGTTATAGATAGTAGTTGTCCAGCCTCAGCATGCATAATGTAGTAGATTAACCATCTCAAGGTATATTTTTGCTTACTTGTATATGTATAGAACTAGGGCACTCATGTATAGAGGGTATGGGGCTCGGGGTAGTGAGATGTTTAGACATACTCTTAAGATATAATGGTTTGTAAATTATAAAAATATGAATGGTTAAGTGATTATCTATATAAATGCAAGTCTGTATGATTGTTGTTAATTAGTGTGGGTTTAGGATGCTGTGTTGTGTTACTGTGATAGTGATGTTGACTATGTTATTGGAGCACTAGATGGGCCTAAGAGTTGGGGAAATTAAGTATAATGATTATAGAAGTGTAATTTTGTAGGTTTAAGTAATAACAATAAAGAACCCTCAGGTTAAAAAAGACCATAAGTGTTAAATGAATGGCCCCTGGGGTAGAATCAGGATGGGTGACTTTTGAGAAGTAGCATCTTTGGTCAGGCTCTTTTAGTAATCAAGAAGGGGGTGTTATAGGCATAGTCCTGAAGTCCAAAAATGGGGCACTTTAGAGAATCTAATGGACATGGTGTTAACTAAGGCGCTAAAAAATGACTTAAGGAACCGAGCCAAGAAATATTCCCCATAAATTTTGCCATTTAAATATGCGCTTGTCAAAAATACTCAAGGAATTGAGAGAGGAAAATCTCCTTCGACCCTTAATACCTAAACATCAGTCCTTACCACTTCTACCTAACCATCGCCATGACTTATATTATGCTTATTATAGTGCCATACCTAATCTTGAAGATCACCCATTATTGGATCTCACTACCATTCATCTATTCTCTGAAAGGCAAGGTTCTCTTTTCCTAACCTTCAGTCTACCACCTCATAAGCCAACTTTGACTAATTATAGGATTGTGCTAGTCAAGGATATTGAAGTACTCAATGAAGATAATATTGGTTGTCTTTGTTTTCTTCTCTAAATAATTTATTTCCTCATGTAGGAACAATTATTTTTAATAAAATGTTGTTTTGACGTTTTAATGAGCATCTTCATCCACTTCATTAATTGCATAGCATGGTACTGTTGAAAGTGTGTTGAGAGATTTCAGAAACAAATAAATAAAAAGAAAAAAGATCATGCTCCATATGTATCACAAATAGTTCATAATTCTCCTCAGAAAGGCTCATCACTATTACATGCAATCCTGATGCTTAAGACTTAATTGTAAGGCATAAAAAATATCCCTGAATGTGAATGAAAGATAAAAAAAGGAAAATAGTAAACTAAGGGCAACAAAACCTAAGTGAATGCTTTTCTTTAATCTTAAAAGTGGTATAAGTTCAATAGGCTATAAAAGATTAAAGCACTAAATTCATTTTTTGTCAAAGTGTTTTGCATAATCTAATCATTTTCTTTAAAGCCTAAAAGCTCATTAAAACCATTCTAAAACAACAAACATTTTTTCCATTCTTACTTAGATAAAAATCCAAAGGTTAAAAGGCCCTAAAATGTTAAAATTCCACAGCCTACAAAAATAAAAGGATTTATCTTAAGCCTCAAATAATTGAGCATTCGCCTTTCAATCGTGGTTGCCCTCATTAAAAAAAAAGAAGTTTTCTAATTCCCGTTAGGCCAATCAATTAAGAGCATAAGCCTAAGCAAAAGTTACGGAAATTGAGAGAAAATATTTAGCTAAGAAAACATTTGAATTGGGCAATAATAAGGATATCATTAATACAGTACTTGAAAATGTCAAAACGATGACATTCGGCATATAACCAAAGTAAAAGGATTCAAAACACTAGGGGCCATGAATCTAGCACCCATAACAAGCTACTTATTGATCTAAAAAGCTCTTTCAGCCTCTAATGACATGAGCTTCATAACATATCACTTAGGTTTATAGTTTATATAAGTTCAAAAGCTTTAAAAAAATGTTAGCCATTATAAAGTATACAAGTTCAGAGTCAATCAATTGGAGTCAACATGACAAGCTTCGAGCCATTCCAAAGGTAGCAACTTTAGATTTAATCAATCAAAGTCTATGCAACAAACTTTAAGCCATTCAAAAAATTACAACTCTAAATCCAATTAATCATAGATAGCACGATCATATCCAAAGACTTAACAAAATGTGGATAAACTGAACTAAAAATAATAATATAAAAAAATTAATAAAGAGGCTCGCTAGGTTAAAAACACACATAGGGTGATCTAGGAAAAAATTAGAGCATACCTCACTAGATCAAAAAACCCATAAAGGGCTTTCAAGGGAAAAATTAGAGGTAGAGAGAAAATATTTAGTTGGAAAATTATCATAATAGATACAAATAAGGATGCCATGCTATACAATCACATACATCTGCATGATTTATCATTTGTTCAAAACAATGCTTCATTCTTTACACATTCTAATATACTCTCCTCAAAAAATTGACATTTTGCCTTGCCATCTTCACGGCACATTTTAATTATCATCTCAACTCAACCTACTTCTTTACACCTCCCCCTCATTACTTAACCACCCAAACCTAGGTTACCGCTTCAAACCTTTAATTTAATCAAACCTAAGTTTTCTTATGATGAGTCTAAGAAGAGAGTGATCTCAATGACAAAACATATACTAGTTCATAATAGCCTATACATCCATCTATAAAATATAGATTTACTCACTCACAAATTCATTCACACATCTATTCCAGGAAAAGATACCCATTTGCATGTACATACCTCTACCTTCACCATACATCCATCATAGGAAAAGATCCATTCATTCATCATAAGAAAGGATTATTTCATTCACTCATCTAGGAAAATGTTATATTCATCATATAGCTACTTGTAAATGCATTCATCTAGGAGAAAACAAGCAAAAACACATACAACACTATATTAATCTGAAATGGATTATTCATTCACTGGGTAGTAAAACACATGCCTCTCCATATTCTTTCATTTAAAAAAATTAGGAACTGACACACTTGTCATTCAATTCACACATGCAACACTATATTAATCTGAAATGCATTATTCATTCACTAGGTAGTAAAACACATGCCTCTCCATATTCTTTTATTTAAAAAAATTAGGAACTAACATACTTGTCATTCAATTCATGCAAATAAATTTTCCTTCATTTTATCCACCCCTTTATGACATATTCACATTAAATTATTAAATCACTATATTCATGCATTAGAGTAATCTCATTTACCACCTTTATGTTTCCACGCTCATCCATAGGATAACATGCATTCATTTATTCAAGAGAAAATTAGGTCACCACATTCAATCACTAGACACATTCATACAATTGCAAATGTATCAGCTCATTCACAAACTCACATTAAGTAGGCAATAATGCATTTGGTATTAGTCACATACTTTAGAGACATAACATATGTACACATGCATTATCCACAGAGATTAGCATATTCATCATGAAGAATCAGGTACAAAGCATTCATTAGGTTTACATACATGCATTATCATTCATCATTCAACATAAGCATATTATCTAAACATCAATGATATAGCTCACATAGCTTAGGAATATAAGGGACAAGTAACATAACCATACATATCATTTAGGATAGAATTACATTCATTCACGCATCATAAGAAAAGATTATTTTATTCATTCATCTAAGAACTAAGCACAAACTTACCCACCTAGGGCACTACATTTATATCAATTCACACATGCATATCTCTTAGTCACATAGTTCATACAAACAAAAGGCACACTCATATGCATTCAGAAGAAAATCAAGTACACATATACATTAGTACCCTTATATAGAGAAAACTAGCTAATAAGCAGCCACATACCTTTATCACTTCCATGTACCTAGATACATTTAAGCCTCTAACTCGTAAGTCAATCAAACACTTAAATCACACACATACTTGCACAATATTAATGTCCTTAACATTAGATGCAGTTTGGACCATTTCTTTAGCCTCACTACCAAATTCTATTTGGTCAACTTTCAGCTTTTCAGACTTATTGCTAGATTCAATTTGGTTAACTTTTAGCTTTTTTAGACTTATCACTAGATTTGGTTCAATCAACAACATTAAACTCTTTTAGACTTATCACAAGATTTAGTTTGGTCATCTTTTAGCTCTTTCAGACTCATCACCAGATTCGGTTTGGTTAAATTTTGGCTTTTTTAGACTTAATGCTAGATTTGGTTCAGTTAACTTTTAAATTTTTTGGACACATCACCAGATTTGGTTCAGTCTATCAATTACTTACAAACTTAAAGGCAAGCAAGCACTCATATTAGCTGTAGTTTTCTTTAGCTTTAAGATCTTGATATTCCCTTAAAAATGAGTGGGCATCGTCACTTAGTGTAGCTTATATTCACCTAGAGGCAAATAGGCACCCGCATTTGGTGTAGTTATTTTCAATTTAATTTTTTGATCTCATTAAAAGTTAGTAAGCATCTATATTAGCTGTAGCTTACTTTCAAACTTTATCTATCTAGAAACTTCAGAAGCAAAGTCATATTCAAATCTAGTTGGGTTTTCACTTTCACTTGAAGATGAAAAGGCACATTATTTAATGTAGTTCATCTTCATAGTATCAATCTTTTTCAAAGTGAAAATACAATTCATGTCTAGCTAGTTTTGATTTGATTTAGAGGCAGACATCCATATTCGATGTAGCTTCTTACTAGGTAAAGTATAACGTTAGGTGAGTATCTCAAGGTTATGTACTTTGATGTGCAATATTGCTTTAGCACTTTATAGCATACACCAATATGAGGGCAATTGTAGAAGCCTAGATTTTGGGTTTAAAAATTTCCTATGGATTTAGACTTTAACCTGACCTAAAAAGCTCGTATTGTGACTTAAATTGGAGAAAAATAAGAATCTATGCTAGTAGCAGAGTGCTTGGGTCAATAAGCCTAAGCCCAAAACCCGTCACTGATTCCAATAAGGGTGCAAGGGCAAAGCATGTCATATGGACTCATTCACTTTTTGGGCCTAAGATGATAGCCAGAGACAAGCACAAGAAATGAGACAAAACACAAAACCAAAGTCTGCATAGACCATTATGGTGCAAGTTTGCACATATTTGTTGCCATAAAATTGATATAGATTAATATATAACTAGCCTAAAGGAATAGAGCAATGGCCCATAGTTCGTTAAGACAATTACAAGACATGGTCAATACAAACTTATAAACCTTGAACCATGGTTCACATGGACCTTTCGCCTAAAAGCTTTCAGAAATTTAATCTTCCTATTTGGACTATGGTTCCAAATCCTACTTGAATTCATTTCCTCTAGGATGAAATACTGTTTGAAAACTCTAGACCTTTTCATTAACTTATTTCAGCACATAAACTATAAAGAATAACCCAAAATTTTAAGAGTCCAAGGTGAAGACTCTAAAGTAGGGTTCACTTTACTAGTCCTAAATCCTCACTAAAATAATTATTCTTCAAAAGCCCAAAAATTGTCTTATTACGTGGTGCTAACTAAAAGATAAGATTAAAGGCTTCTTTCATTCTTTATCTTCATTCATTATATTCATGTCTTTTCTTTAACTAATGATTTCTTAGGATTAGTTGACATGTGAGGTGTTTCTATGTAATCTCTACATCGATTATAAGAGTAGGTTAACATTTTTAAATCATTTTCACCATATTTTAATCGTTCATTAAATAATTGTAATTGCACTTACTTTTTGGAACTGACACCTAAGTCCAAATGGATCAATTTTAATGGATGTTAAAGTCTACATAGACTTATTATTTAAATGTGTATATAATATCAAGTCCATACAGACAAATGTTCGATAGTAGTTTTATGTTTATTTTTTATATTTTGTTTAACAAATCCTATTAAACACTATAGCATGTTATTAATTTGTATTTATATCAACTATTCCCTTTTTAATATTTTCTAATCATTTTATCCTTAATATGCATATTATTAATATTCTAAAATTAATAATAAATCTGCACAAATGTCTTTTCATTAGTAGTGTAGTTTGTGTGCACATATGTTTTGAAAATATGTGTTTTATATGTTATTTGTATGGATTTAGTTTTGTTAAAATTATTTATGTTTTTCTTTCAATGATTATTCATTTTAATAATCATCACACTTATATCAATTATTTATTTATATTTTATAATCAACCATTTGGTCTTTGCCATGTATTGTTATCATTTTGTTAGGCACTATTATTAGGCCCTCATGATCCTTTGTTTGTGTTACTAATCATTTTCTCTAGAGTTGTGTAAGATTGACCATCTATAATGGATGTGAGGTCCGGATGGACATATCAGTTATGACATTTTATAGTCTACACAGATATAGACTAAGGACCATATATAGTCTGTATAGACTTACTGATGCAGTAACATGACCAATTATTTATTCCTTATTTACTTATTTGGTTTTTTTACCTTTTATTTCTACTTTTTATTTTCGATTGTGATAGGTAGTATAATAACTTGTTTTACACGTAAAAAGCCTAACTTCACATCAATGATTTTCTATCTTATTAATTGGTATTTTCTTAATAAAATGGTTTTGATTTTTCCTTAATAAAAGTCATATAAAAATTTATTTTAATAAAAGGCTAAGCTCTTAGAGATGGGAGTTAGGCAATTATTGCCAATTCCTTTAGAATTATATATATTTCTTAGGTTAAACAACCATTAATGAATGATTTAATTTATGGATGCCTAAATTGCACTTGTGCTTGTTGTACATTGTTAATATTGCAACTTATTTTCTTTATGTGTAAAGGTGACATGTGTGCTTTCAACTATAATGCTTACTTGCATGATACGGGATTGATAAATGTTATAATATAAAGGAAGGTATATTATTGGGACATATAAGATATGATTCTAAACCTTTCTGGGTAAAAGATCAGTGGTCCTAGTGTAGAGCTAAGTGGCAACTCTAAACACTAATTGCCTAATCCTCAGTGCATCAAAAATTTACACTTTATATGAAACTTATAATTTAATACTAACTTTTACTCACTTATACTTTCTTCTCATGTGATTGTTATCTATACCTCTATTTCCATATTCATATGCATATATATAAATAATTAATAACTAAATTCACTTATATCATCACTATTCACAACTCAACTATAACTTTATTGATATATATTTTTAATCTATGATTGATTAATCATACTTATAATATCTCCTTTAAATTTAACTTAACTTATAAATTTTGGTCCATTTAATATTAATATTTGAGTTTGAGCACTATAATTTCTAATCTATTTATTTTGTTTTTACATGTTTTATCTTTACTATCTTTGTTGATTATCTTATATCTTTTCATATTATTTTGCCTCTGATAACCCTATAATAGTTATCCTTGCCAGTGTAATGGGATAGGTAACTTTATGACACTAAAAAGTCCATGTATAAGTATGGGACTTGCACTCCTCATACCAATAGTACGCAACAAAGTATAACGGTATGACACTGAAGTGTCTAAATAACAAATATGGCACAATGTGCCTAAAATAACATATATAGGGAAATCACACTTTCCCCAAATATTGGTAGGCACTGAAAAGCAAATGATAGGTATTGAAGAGCTATATAATAGGATGTAACTATAATGGTAGTTTCTTAGTTAACTATTCAACCTATTTGATGTTGTATAAAATGTGTAAGACATTAGAGCATTTTATCATTATATTTCTTATTCTTTTACTTTTATAAAACTATTCACATATTTATCTAAACATGTATCGATACTTATTCATTTACTTTTCTTATTAGATATAATGAGTTCAACTATACTTTCAGTATTTATGTAGTTTTGCTTATTCTATGGATTGTTAAGCATGCCACCTTATATATAAAGAATTTAAATGTACAAATATAAACTCATGAGAAAAATATAATCAAATCATAAGCATTTTATATCACATATGAACTTTAAATTTTGCTTGTGCATAAGTCCTTATAATTTATTTAATAACAAATTATTCAATTCTTTTTCTCTTTCCTATATACATACCTTTGATCTCTACTTATAGTTATATATTTGTTTGTCATGTATTTTCTTGTTAACTATAAATTTTATAAACCCATTTTTTTTATATTGAACTTTAAAATTTTCTACTCATATACATTTTGAAAATTATAATTTTGCTTTATTCATATAACCCATTTTTTTCATTTTTAATGGTATATTTGTATTTGCTGTATTTTAAATTTTTTCATGATAATATATTATAATTTTCAAAGATTTCTTAACTTTTCATTATGCCACTATACATGGTACTTTTTATACTATTATCATTAATTATTTACTTCAATAAATTTTTCTTTATTTATAATATCCAAATATTAATTTTTATAAATTTTCCTTTATTTAAACCAATTATCATTTCCATATATTCTTTTTTTTTCAAATCTATATTTTTGAAATTACAATTTTTAACAATATACATATGCATAAATCCAACATAATCTATCTATATGAAATCCTTTTTCTACAATTAATTATGTTACCCTTAATTTAGTTAATTAACTTACTTTTATTCTATATAAATCTAATTCTTTTCATAACAATTTTACTTATTCTATTTTTCTTTTAAATCTTTTTAATCAATATTTCTATTTCATATACTCAATCTTATATTACTGCTCGCACTTTATATTTTCATTCTAATTTGTAACAAATGTACACACATATACTCTTCTATTCTATTTATTTCACTTGTTAATTCTATAGTTATTCACTTATTTTATTACCATTGGTAAAAACTTGAATAATTACTATTTATTTTTTATTAGAGGTTTACTCTATAATCTTTGAGCATTAATATACATTTCTAATAACATTTACAAATATCTAGTTAACCATTCAAATTTTATTTTATACTATCATGTACACATAATATCCTCTTTAATTACATATAATCCCTGTAATGACATAAAAAAATTTCGATTAAAATTTTCGATTTTTATGAATATTACTTTCCTGAAAATGAATAGTGCTCTCGAGATTTAGGGTGCACTAAAGTAATTGAATGGAAATATTAGTCATAAAATAATTTTGGGCAAAGTTTGAAATCAATTACAGTTTATTTGGTTGGTTAAAAATGCTAAGAAAGTTTTTAAAGCAGTGTCTTGTGAATAGTGACCAAAGCAAAGCTAAACCGTAAATAATTTTCAAAATTGCTCAAAAAATTCCAAAATTGATACAACTTGATACTCAAAAATTCCACTCATTTAATGGCACTAGAATAAGAATTTTTGGAGGTCGAGAAGTATTTTATTTGAATTTTGGGACATGTAAAATTGACATTTTAATTCAGTTTCTCTTGATTTTTGAGCCCCAACTATTATAGCATTTAGATACCTAATTTATTTAATTTTTACAACTGGAATGACAAAAAAAAGGATTTAAAATGGTAAAGATAAAATTTTTAAAGGATTAAATATTAATTTTTCCAACTAGTATAAATTGTTGAAAATTTTGACTTTTTTGGTTAAAAGACCAAAAACACTCCTCACCCATTATTTTCAAAAAAAACTTGACAACCCTCCTTAAGGAAAATTTTCATTTTTATTCCATTGATCATGTAAATCCAACCATAAAATCCTCAAATAAATTATAAGAAATAGGTCTATAGAAGTCCTAGACACTATATTACGTGATTTTGTAAAGAAAAATGGAAGAATTTTTAAGTTTTTAGGTTGGGTGGATAGTGCCCATTTTTTGATTGGATAAGAATTTTGAAATTTTAATATTTTTTCCTTTATTAAGTAAGCACCCAAGAGTCAAAAAATGTGGTAATTTGAATATTTTAGGGTATTGTATGAATTTTTAGGATTTTTCTAAAATCAAATCTGTAATGGGTAGTTACTGAAACAAAGCGAGGATGAAATAAAGGCAAGGTAAAGGTTTAAACAATCCTCATATGATTTTTTAAGTTTGTTAGGTATGTGTAATTAATCTATATATTACAATTAAAGCATGTTTTAAATATTACATAATGTATATAATATTATGTTTTTGTGTATATATCTATAGTTTGCTTAAAAAAAAGGAAAAATATATTAATGTAATGTAGTTATAGAAATCTTGAATTGATAAATGAATAAATGATGATAGAAGAAATGTGTTCTATGTGTGTGTATAAGTGGCCAAAATGCTTAGTGAATGTAGAAAAGTGTAATTTTGATATGTTATCATGAATTAAGGGTACTTATGGTTATAAGTATATGGTATATGTTACAAGGCTTTAAGGTGTAGAAATGTATACGAAGTGATAAGTATAATAAGCTATCATGATATAGTATTTAAAGAAATATTTTAGGTTTATATTTATAAAGTGGATTGAATTGACATTATGTTGTGTTATGAATAATATTATGAATGTGTGTATATGCCAGAAGCTGAATAAATGTAATGCCCAAAAGTCAGGGTCTTATGAGTTGTACCTTCTGGGCTTGAGTGATGTTCCCTATGGTGTAAGGCATTACCACGAGGCCAAAAAGGGGCATATTAATCATAAAACATTGATGGGCCTGAAAATGGGTAATACGAATGAATTTTAAAATTTAGCAGAACCAATAAATCATTTTAGATCGAGAAATAGTGTATGAGGAGATAAAATGATTTTGTGCTAGGACAGCCTCAAAAATTGCTTGGACGGACTCAAAAATACCATACCTTAAACCTCAAAAATTCTAATGAGTATGATGGTGAAGGAATTTTAATTTTTTGAATATTTTATTCTAGTGGGTGAATAGTATCAAAAAGTCAACTTTGAAATTTTTACTTGAAATTTTATGTGGGCCTTAGTGGCACTAATCGAGGATTTTTAAAATTGAAATGAGTACTTTTGGAGGTCCAAAGAATTTTCTATGAATTTTTGAAGTTTAAAAAGGTATCGGGAGAATATGAGCCATTGGATCGCCACATGTCGTGATCGGGGCCACCCACCTACCCCTATATAAGGGTCCACACATATGTATGGGCCACATGTGTGAGTGTCATCTTCCACCCCTTTTGCCCTAAAAACCCAACGCTACCATTCTCTCTCCTACATTATTTTTCCTTTATTTTCTCTCTCATCTCTCCACCAAATGTCACACAAATGATATGAATCTTGACCTCTATAGTCTTTAGAAGCTAAATCTTTTGACAGAAATTAAAAATAGAGGCTACAAAGAGAGATATCACACTTGAGTGAATAGTGCTAATTTCTTAAGAAAGTGTTTTTAATCCACTTTTTATTTTTGTTTTAGGTAGTTTAGGGTATCCTAAAAATAGCCATGGTCTTAGATTTCTATTTGGAGTTATGTAGGATTTTTGAAAATTTTTTTAAGGTAGAAATGTGTATGTTTAGGTACCAAAGAGACCATTAAAGGAGAGCAAGCTTTCAAGCCTTCAAGTGGTGCGAAAAAGGGTGTTTTCACACCCTAGGTATGTGGAATAAACTTAAATTTAGTATGTTAATTGATTTGCCATGAAATTTTACATATATGGTGTATGGAATTGTGTGTTTATGTTATTA